>PVKA01008346.1:0-73350 GCA_004027165.1 Ctenomys sociabilis
AGAGTTTCCTAATCCAACCTAACTGGTACTCCACAAGAAGAGAAATCTAGACACACAAGGAAACTTCTGGATGTGCATACAGAGCAGTTACCACATGAAATCAGAAATAAAGACCGATGTCAGCATGCGAATAAGAGAGGCATCAGGATGAAATCCACCCTGCTGATAAAGAGATCTTCGAGCCCCCAAACATGTGTGAAAACCAATTTCTATTGTTTATGCCAACTGTCTACAACATGTTCTGGCAGGTGCAGCAAATTCATACAAAATTCACACTCTGGTATTAAGAAGATGGCACTTTTGCATTTGGATTCTTCCTCAGGAAACTCATGGTCCCAGTCAAATTATAGCAAAGGAGCAGAAGTTATTTGAAAGGGAAATTCTCCAATACAGCTGACCCATAATCCTTGCAATTCTCAAGGTCTTGAAGCAATGAAAAACCTAAGAAAATTCAATAGACACCTAAGACTAGCACAAGAAAATTTGCTAACTCAGTGATATCCTGGAGAGGGTTTTTGAGTAAAAGACAGCTGGATAATTAAAATCCACAAAAATGTAAATAATTTATAGGCTTCAGTTAAAAACCTTGTGTCACTATTGGCTAATATTTTGTAATAACTATACTGTATTTGGATAAGATGTCAAAATATGGAAACCAAGATGAAGTCTGTACTATCTACACAATTTTTATTGTGAATCTAAACTGCTTTAAAATAAAAATTTCAAAGTTTAACTTAAATTAGAAAGCAACGAATAAATTCAATGATTGGAACAAGGTTGCACTATAATTTGAAAACAAAGCTCTATGAGATACATTTTTAATATTAAAAAGTGAAGTTTAATGTATACAGCGAGTGGACATCTTAATTGTCACCTTTAGGTGATACACTCAGTAAGCAGGTAAGATGACACGCTTTCTCAATATCTAACAAGGACCAGAGTTGTATGAACATGTTTTACACTATACTTCCAATTTTGTTGCTATGCTATCTCAATCCGAATCACCCTAGGTGTCTATTCTCCTGGTTGTGTTAGAAGGTGGTGTGACACTGGAAGAGTTAACTTGCTCTCTCTCTCTCTTGGGTTTGAAAGAACTCTCAAGGGGAAAATGGAGTGGAGTGAATTCAGTATTGTAATTTGCCTATGCACGCTGGTCACATATATGAAACTGCTCAAATTAATTTCCTTAATTTATGTACATAAAACTAATTAATGAGCTATTAAATTAGCAGAAAGAGGAGTTACTGTCTAAACTAGGAGTAAGAGCACTTGCGATCTACAGCGGGCATTACGAAAGTGGAAACTAGGCATTACCTGGTCATCTGGGTTACGGATGTTGTGATACGGTTATCTGCCCTGCCCACCCTCTGGGACAGTAGATGAAGTTTGTAAAACATCAAGTTCTAAATAACTATCACTTTGCAATGATCTCCCTGGTACTTTTCTTCATTTGTTTTATAATTTCTTTCCGTATGTTATTGTCATTGGCCCAGTGATATGTTAATTTTACACTGTTCATAGCAGCAAAGAAAAATAGAAGCCTCAAAAATATATGAAGTTTCATCAGCCAGTGGCAAGATATGGAAAATTTGGTAGATTATATTAATCCATTTAGAAGTGATTTTATCATTGACACATTTCTGGGTATGATGAGAGTAACATATCTACAGCATGCATTCAGCTCTCTAAATTTCCTCTTGACTTTTAAGACTCAACAACCTTATAAAAATCTATTTCTATTTTTAAAAAGTTAATGAAGTGCTCAATAGTCTGTAATATATGTAATAAATACAATGCCTTATTTGTGTATAAATTACAATATTTTCCCTTTTCTTATGAATATATTGTGTCTAGATTAGAAACTAGAGAACAAAAAATAACTTTCATTGTTTGTGTTGCAAGCATCTAATTGACCTATTATCTCAGGATACCAAACAACCTTTTATTTCTCTGCTTTCTTTACTTGTACCTTTCAAATTTTAGTACGTGTTTGCAATACATATGGATTACATTAATTATGGAGATGGTACATGTACATAATAAATATTACTTAATTTTCATTTCTTTCCCTTACCTTCAATCTACTTCCCTAATTTTGGTCCCAGCCTTTTGTGAAAGTTCTATATCCCTGTTTTCCTATTGTCTAGCTTGTATTTTTCTCTTTACATATTCATTCTTTCTAATTAGACTATGTCATAATCAAAGTGTGACAAGTGTAGTCTGATTTTCTTAAATATTCCTATAAAAATTGTAATGCAGATGGATCCTATTTGTTGTCATCATTAACACTTTTCACTTAAACTTCTAAGAACTTAAAGGCACATCCCTTTTTGTTTGCAGAACTGGGGATTGAACTCAGGCCCTTGCACTTGCCAGGGAAGCACTTATTCCACTGAGCCATCTCCCCTGCTCTGACGGGACTTCCAACAAGTGCAAACTGAAGTTCATTGAAAGTAAACATGCATGCAAAATGTCTTAGTTGTCTCTTCCTAATTCACAATGGAATAGGGTTTAGAACCCTTTCCCTTGCCAAAGCTCCACTTAGCCAGCTGATTTGCGAGCTTCCCCTTATGTCAGAAATTTTATAGATTTCTCATCAAGTATGTCTCACTTATAAGCATTTTCATATTTCAAAAATAACAACATTCTGAGTGTTCTTATTCATAGGAAACACAAATCTTTCTTCCAAACATCATATTATTTTTCAAGTTTTATAGGAAGATAAAATGTTTTCTTGTTTCTACATTTATATTGTGACTCTTTTGACCTTTTTAGGAACTGAAATCATATTTCTTGACATATGAATTCTTTTTTTAAATTTTATTTTATTTTATTGCAGAATAGCAATGAGACACTTTCAAATCAAATTAGCAGGACAGATTCAATAATTAATATTGTACAAGGTGCATACATTATATTCTATTTACAAACACTATTAAAGCAAATGCTTCTAATCAATGAATTAAGAGAATGTAGCTGTATACTTATCTTTTTAAAAAGCTGAATTATAGTACAGTTTTTAATAATTGATACTTTTTACATTGTTATTATTCCCTACTGGTTGTCCATAGTACAAGAAGCTGACAGGATATTTTGTCCAAACATGCTTAGTGCAAATCTTTCTTCTCATTGAATTGCACAGAAGTACTGCATATTTATCCTAACTGTACAGTTTATACAAACACAGACTGTTCTTTCCTTTGTACCCCCTTTTTTCAGTTTAGTCCTGTCACAGATGGGTGTTCTATTGTCATTCAATTCTTATAGGTGCTTGAATTCAGCAAAACAATCCAACAGTCCAGCAGTCCACAACAGTAGTGGGCTATCCATAAAAGTTGTTGACCAGAGCGATTTACAGCTCAGCTTATTATTACGGCCTTATTTTATATACCTCATTTTTATACTTTGCGGCTGGATGGTGAAGACCAAGATAAAGCAAGACCTATATAACAAAAATGTGACTTTTGTATCTGATTAGGTCAGTCAAGTCCCTCAGGGTTTATCCTGTAACCCTGTACCTTACTCTGTAGATCCTTTGTCAGTGTCAGCCATGTAGATGAGTCACAACCATTGCTTGACAAGTTTGCTCCCTATGAAAGCCTAAGAGAAAGTTTTCTCTCTATGTGACTTTCTTTAGGCACACTATAGATCATCGATTGCATCCCTCTATGACTCCATAATCTCCTTGATCAGAAAATTTGGGGCACAATTTTCCATGATGTTACAATATAGGTTTTCCTATGTCCTGAGTCTTCACTGACCTTGAAAGACAAGGGCCAAAATGTTGGCTGAACTTGCAGCCCTTCCGTTTGCAGCCCTATACAAACTTAGGTTGTTAACCATCTGGAAGAGAAACTTATTAGTAACCTACAGTGTCTACAGGGTCTCCCTATGTAGATCAGACTCATAATGATTCTCCTGTTTTCAGCCTCCCAATGCTGGGATTGCAGGCATTCACCTCCACACCCAGTCTCAGTCCTGACCCAGAATACCCCGGGGGCATGGCTGGCAAGGCATGGAATGGATTGAACCCTGGGCTATACGTTCTACCTAAGCAGGTGCTTTAGTTCACTGAGCTATCTGGCCGGCCCAAGTTTTTATTTATTTTATATGCCTATAATAAGCATTTATCCTACCTAAGTAAGGCAAAGAATGAAATAATTCAGATCAAGTTATGAATCACTGTTGAGCACTGAGAAAAAAACCTCTACCAAAATGTGAGGTCCTGACACTAAATACAAGCTTTCATTTTCTTTGCACTTTTATCATCAGTACACCTCATTCCAGGTATTTTGTTAATAGTAAGTAATGTCGCATTCACCCAGAAAAAGTAGGCAGAAAGCAATTTTCTATATGTGGAATGGGCAGTTGCAAATGTTACAGTTAATAAATTTAATCAATATTTTTAATTTAAATAAATCTTCTCTGACAAAGATTTGGCATTAGCCATTTCACAAACATTTAACCAGTTATTAAACAAATTTAAAAATAAATAGGCCTTGACACATAGCTCTTTCTTGTTCCATCTACTTGTTTTACATTAATTTGTTTCTGTCTCTTAATCGATGAGTACAGATAAGATTTTAACTAAACTTTTACATTGTTTTTGTCTGATTTACTTCTGTTTTGCATATTTTAAATGTATTTGCAATATTTAATTTCAGCCTCAGCAGCACTGGGGAGGCTGAGGCAGGAGGATTGTTGTGAGTTCGAGACCAGCCTGAGCTACAAAGTGAGCTTAAGGCCAGCCTGAACTGCATAGTGAGACCCTGTCTCAAAAAGACAAAAAAAAAATAATAATTTCAGCCTCAGATAAAATCACTTATAAATTCATGAAGAATTTTAATTTGTTGCACAGTAAAAAAGTGGTATTTCAACATCCATGGTAAACTACATGAAGGTTATAAAAAAAGCAAAACTGGAGCTTCCATATGACTCAGCAATCTTAGCACTAAATACACATAAAAATAATTAAAATCAGACACATTACATATCCACATTCTGATACACATTACTGTATGCTCATAATAACCAAGGTAAATGTCTGTCAATATTACATAATCTGTCTGTCAACAGTGAACTGGATAAATAAAATTTGGTATATATACAAAATGACAATTATTCTGCCTTAAAAAATAACATCTTAGCATTTGAATCAATAGAGATTAACCTAAAAGACATTATGCTAAATATAGTAAGTCACTTTTAGACAGACAAAAACTTGAACCTTGACTTACATGAGATAATTAGGCAAGCTATTTTTTTGAATGTTATTTAATTATTTTTATTCATTTTATTGAGAAATACATAGCAAAGAGATAGTTTCAGAACGGGTTAGTAGGACAATTACAGTAATTAATACATCACATGGTGTTGTCTTCATAGTAATTATTCATAGTACAAGATGCAGACATGATATCCTGTCCAAAATCTATTATTACAAATCTTTCATATCATTGAATTAAGAGAATGTAGCTGTATATCTATCCTAACTATTTTGTATATAGGTATAAAACAGTCCCTCATTTATATCCCTTTTTTTGTTCAGTTTTGTCAGATGGAAGCAGAATAGTGATTGCCAAGGAGGAAGAGGAGAAGAGTCGTTGTTGAACAGCTATACAATTCCAATTATGCAAGATGCGTAAGTCTATAGATGGTCTATAGCATATAGTTCCTGTAGTCAATTTAGCAATTTTCCCTTAATTTATTAAGACAGAATTTATTTTAAAGAGAGGGATGTAAGGCGTATATGACCTTTGTGGTGATGGCAGAATTTATCACATGGACTATGCTGCCACACAGCATTCAGAGTTTCTTTATGCCTTCCACTCTCTAAGATGCCCACAGCTATATTTCTTGGTATCCCTGCACAGAGCAGTTGATTTCCTTTCAGTGGCACTAATGCCTTCTGCAGCCACACATCCTTTGAAATTTAGACAATGCTCTTTTTGTGCCAAAATATAAGTATTTCAAAATTTTGTTCTGATTTTTGTTCCCAATTCTCACTCTAAGCTGGCTGAAAGTGTTTGGCAATAGCCTAAAGTTTGGGATGCTTTGAAATTTCATCAATTAGTCTGCTTATTTTAATATGTCTCCTACGATGTCTTTAGGACATGAAAAAATAAATTTTCAGCTGGTGCATAAAACATGTGGGCTCAACTTCACCTATGAAGTTCAGAGTCTTTGTTCACAATCTTATTCTGCATCTGGCCTTAACTGTCTACATTCCTGTCAGAATTCTGGTCTTCTCATATTTTAGCAAAATTCACTGATCAAGCTCTTCTTATAGTGAGTAGGGGATTCTCCATTCTGCATCTCCAACACTTTCCAAACTTCTTTTACAAGCCAGTTCCTAAAGGCTTCTAAAGCACACGACCAGATATAATTACAGTCATAATCCCATTTCTCCAGTAGCAATTTCCCTAGTAGTCATCATTTCTTTTGTTGGGACTCAATATATTACACTCCTATTTGAAAGAGAAGAGCTGGGCTGGGGAGTTGGCTCAGTGGAATAAGTGCTTCCCTGGCAAGCGCAAGGGCCTGAGTTCAATTCCTGTTTCTACAATAAATAAATAAACAAATAAATTTAAAAAAATAAAAGAGAAGAGCTTTAGTTTACCCAATGTTTTCATAGTTCACCAAATAGCATGGTCATCAGGCTCATGGCAGGAGCATCATGGCAGGAAGGCGAAGTGGAGAAAGGCTGTTTAGTTCATGACGTCTTGTAACAAGAACTGGAGAGCAGAATCAGACAGCAAGGAATAGGAGTCCAGGCACCCATGCCAAAGCCAGACATCTAGTGACCACTGCTCCAGAAAGGACTCCCAGGGAACTTCTTTCCCAGCCTTCATTTTGTTACCCTCAGTCACCCAGGCATTTAGAGGCACTGTAGCCATACTCCAAAAGCCCAGCTATTTTCCAAGCTGGCAGCCAATCAGAGAGGCTATGTTGTCTGCAATGAGAAGACCATGTGGGTAGGGCTTTCCAAGCCCTTTGGAACTCCCTCTTTACCATCAAGCACACTAGATTTTGGACATAATGCTAAACACATGCCCCATGTGTTTTGGTCTTTCTTTGATCTAATTATAGTCTACCCTGCTCTTCTCTTTTGAATGAGCGTGTCCGCCAGTGCTATTGTACAGAGTATGTAACTTTTTTTTAATTTTTACCAAGTTTCATAAATAAGAATTTTCTTTGAGACTCAGAAGAGATTTTGAATTTGACTTTTGAAAAAATGCCAAAAATTTTGAAATATGGAAAGAAGATTGTTCTATTTATGGTATGCAGGGTAGTTGTATTATTAGTCAAAATTATGAACTTGCTATTTTGTCTTTATTTGGAGATTAACTATGATTTAAGGAAATGTTTATGGATACGAACTCAGACAAGGGCTGGGATGTAGCAATGAGAATGGGTTTGATCATCAGTGGAGTCTGCCTAGAGTATTGATGAAGCATAATACTGTTTGATAATCGAGGTGTAGCATTGGAGAATATGTTTGGTTCCTCATCCTTTTCTCTGATGTTGGTCTCCTTCTCAGCCTCCTGGTCTCCATAAACTGAGCTCTTTTACTAAAACTGCAGTAAATTGAACATCTTGTTCTTTAAGTTGTGGGCTTTTGCTATTGACAATGGGAAAGCTGAATATATATATTTGTGTGTGTGTGTGTGTGTGTATACTTTAGAAGCACATTATAATAATATCTTAGTATAATTCTTATGATTTTCATATAAATACATTGAAGTCTTTCATCAAGAATCACAATGCAAAGACAACTTAGCAATTTTGACAATGATGACACTTGAAAGAGGCGTTTGACTACTTTGCATGTGGCCCATACTTGAACTTTGAAATATTGTGGTTCCCATGTCATTCAGTACTTTATAAAAAAAACACTTCTCATTTTAAAATTCTTCAAAACCACTTTCTGGTCTCACTTTTATGTCATTCTAGAAACAGCAAGACTTTAGGAAACAGATAAATTATCAGTGGCTACAAAGACCGTAGGGAAATGGTAAGAGTGCACTCCGCTGATAAATGAGAACATTTTTCAGGGAATAAACTGTTGTGCATCTTGTTTGTGATGACATATAAACAGCACCCTGCACAAGAAAAATACAGTTTCAGAAATAGAATACACTTACATCACAATTAGATTTCTAATTTTCTTTTGATAGCTTTTGACAGTTTTTCTCTGTAATCAGAGAAAATAATAATCTTTTGATTTTTCCATTTTGCCTCTGGGGATTAATGAACATAAAAAATGTTTCTAATACTTACCTACATATTAAAATAAAAATCACCTAAGCAATGATATGCATGTCCTCAATATTAGAAACTTTAATCTTATTAACCAGCACTCTGTGGGTACAAAATCAAAATAGAAAAGCAACATGCACAGAATTTTAAGGACAATTTAGACAATCTGAAGGTATCCACTAAAGATGTCTCTCATGATAGTAGAAGCTAAAGTCTTCTTTCTGATGACTGTTAAGTCTTCTGATTCCATGAAAGACTACTCAGTGTATAGTTATACTTCCATGACTATGCTGAGATACTTGATATAATTAACTAATAGAGAGGAAGGTTTTATTTTGCTTATATTTCTGGAATTTCATCAATCATTGCTCATGGCTACTGCCTTTGGATGGTTGTGCCGAATGGCAGTGACAGAGAGTACATGGCAGAGCAAACTCTCACCACATGACCCAGGAAGCCAAAAAAAGAGAGAAGGAGTCAAAGTTTTCAAAGTTCACTTTAGCAGAATGTTCTCAGTGATTTAGAGACCACCTCCAGGGCCTTTCTTCTAATGGTTCACAGCACCTCCCAGTAGTGCTACGGGGCCCTTTCACATGTGGAAGGAAGTTCACATGCTCCAAACTGGAGCATGGTCGTAGGGCAGACAACCCACTTACATGGAGAGATCTTTTTTCATAGTTTTCACCTTTGTCTCACAATTTTGCCAGACATTTTTTTTGGCTTTATTTTCCTAGTCTCTGAAATAAGGCAGATGATCTCTAGCTGTTTCCTGAGACTTAATAGCATGCAATATTGAGATTGTGGTAAAAATATGAAATACTAAAGAGTAGCTTGTTTCAAAAAATTATCATTATTAAAGAAAGTCCTGAATTTTAATCAAAGTTATTAGGGCCTAGATTTTTTCTAGTATCCATAGTAAAGGAAGTTAAAAATAAATAAATAAACCTTAGGACCGGGGAGATGGTTCAGTAGAGTAAGGGTCTGAGTTCAATCCCGGTTTCACCAACATATAAATAAATAAATAAATAAATAAATAAATAAATAAATAAATAAATAAATAAATAAATAAATAAATATTTTAAAATAGTAAAGGTGGTGAAGATTTTTAAAAATTTCCATGAGCTCTGTTTATGGAAGATGTGTCTTTTGGCTTAATTTATGATCTCTCCTACGAATTAGTAATTTCATAATGTGATTTTGTTCCATGTTACTTTTCATTTTAAAATTTCACTGAAGAGATAAAACAGAGGAAGATTTCTACTGAACATATTTGACTTTCAGTAGTTTTGTGAGGGAGCCTTATGATTACATAAAGGTCTATTTATTTTATTCTCTTAATACTTTGGTATTCTCTTTTATTAAACCCTTTCCTATTCAGAGACAAATAAAATATAATATATTAAAGATAATAATTAAATTCAACAATACCTAGACTGCCATGTGTCTGAAGCTTTATGTCACACTGATGAAATGAGAGAAAACTATGTAAACATGCCACGGCCTCCACTTCTGGTCACATTCCACATTCTGTGCTGCACACTATAGATTAGTTTTGCCTCGGGCTGTTTTGTATATTTTATTATATATTCAGTTGTGTCTCTGGGATCCTTGGAAATGAGGTAACAAATGTATATTTTATTAGCCTATGAGTTTATATGTATGAGGTGTTGTCAGGATTGAAAAGACAAAAATCCGTTTTCAAAAATGTTGAGTACTTGAATTATATTAAACTTGGGCAATCTGTTTTTATACAGTTTAAATGTGACCACTTCTCAAATATGTGGTATCGATCAATGAATTTATGAAAAAATAACACCATATATGCTTCACGAAACTACATGTATAACCTTTACATTTACATGCAAGGAGGCAGCATGTTCAGGACTGAAAGCTTAAAGGGTCTGACATTCATTTCAATGGTACAATGCAATGTTAAACCAAGTAAAGATTTTGGTAGCCAAAGTACCTTATTTGTATACTAAAGTAACTTAATGAACATCTTCAGCTAAGATTGTTCTTGTTGATTTGCAATTGTTTTCCTTACTTCATCTTGCGTTTTTTTTTTATTTACCTTCTTGTAGATACCAATATCCTTTGTGTTTTCTTTTTTAAAAGGTACTGTGACAATGACTAATGCTTTCATTAATGTTTTTAAATATTTTTTTAAAAAATTCTGTAGATTCTCTACCTACCACATTTCTAAATCATTAGTGAGAAGTCCTTCAAGTACTTGCTGGGTAGTTATAATTAATTTATAAAATTTAAATCCTATGCAAATTTTGTAAAGTTAAATTTGTGAAAAATGTCTAAATTATAATTTTCAATGGCATTAATATTTCATTCTGTTTTATTGTAATTAAATGCTTGATATCTACTCTTTTACAAATTTCAAACTGATACTACTGCTATCTATACTACATATTTTTTACCCAATTTATAAACTTTTTTAGTACAGGGTCTGTAGGATCTTACTACACAGATCATACATGCCTCCCAATTACTGGGATTATAGGCACATTCCACCAAGCCGTCCTTTTTTTTTTTTCTGTATTTTACAATAGGGTCTACAGGCTGTTCAGGGCCTCACTATTAGTTCGGACACATAGTGATCCACCTGTTCACAGCCTCCCAAGAGCTGGTATTACAAGCATGACCATGCCCAACTCAGTTGCCATCTTAGCATTCCCCAGGGACAGGACCTGAATGACAGGCCCAGGGACTGAATCCCTGTTTCCTGCACCTGCTTGTAAGTGCTTTAATGTGTTGAACTATTTGGCTAGCCCTAGCCCAGTTTTATAAACTTTCCTTGTCTTGTATGTGAAAAACTTGTTCTTTGACATGAATAAAATATTCATTAAATACACAATGACTGAACAAAGGTTCAGGTTTTGGTGCTTTGAATACATTTGTAAATTGGATACGAAGAATATCACTGCCCTAACAAAGCATATTTTTAATGAGGAAGGCTGTGTACATAAATGTTAATTGATGTAGTTGCAATAGAAGATGAGAAGCACTTGCAAAATACTTAGGAACAAACTTCAAAGTTCTAAAGAAAACTACCCAATAGTATGAAGAATCTTACTTTTCTAAAGTTGTTCTATGAATGAGGAAACATGAAAATAAGCGGTTAACTGATAAATTACACAAATAATTATATACTGTGAGGTACTCACTATACATATTTAAGCAATTCACTAAGAGAATAATAACAGAGGTAAAATGGAAACATAAATAGTGCTTAATCATTCCAGAACTAGGCATAAAGGATAAAAAATAATAAGAGTAAAGTGATAAATGCAATCCAATCATATTCATATTTAGATTAAATGTAGAATGTCTAGCTACTTCAAGTAGAGGGCCAAGGGTGATAGATCTAATAAAAAAACATATCCATCTAGGTGCTATCTATAGGAAATCAACTGTAATTAACACAGGGAACTGAAATACATAAATGAATAAAAAGATACATGATGCAGATCCTGGAATCCCCATATAAATATCACTGACAGAAGATTTCATATTAAAGGATATTAAAATGGTAAAAAGATATATTTTGTACTGAGAAATGATTTTATTCACCAAAAAATAACAAACATAAATTTTTATACACTTAAAAGCAGGGCTCCAAACTACAGAATGTAAGACAACTCCAGGAACTGTGGCCTAGATAGGGATGCTATAAAACCACTGGCGTTATATCAGTCTGCTTCATAGTTCTTTTTAGGGCCTGAAGCAAACCAAGTTCTGTGAATGACAACTGTAAAGAGAAAACTGATCAAGCATTGGCAGTGACTCATCCGCATGGATGACACAGACAAAGGATCTACAGAGTAAGGTGCAGGATAACAAGATAAACCCTGAGGGGACTTCTCTGACCTCATCAGAAACAAAAGCTACATGTTTCGGTATATAGGTCTTGATCTATCTTGGTCTTAACCATCTAGCAGAAAAATATAAAAATGAGGTATAAAACATAGGGCCATAATAATAATTTGAGCTGTAAAAGGCTATAGTCAACAACTTCTTCAGATAACTCACCATTATTGTGGAATGCTGGACTATGCTGGATTGTGTCGCCAAATTCAGGCACCAAAATTGGTTTAATGACAATGGAGTACTCATCTTTAATAGGTCCAGACAAAAAAAAAGGGGGTTATACAAAGGAAGAATCATGATGTATGTGTATAAACAGTACAGTTAGGATAAATATACCATGCTTCTGCATAATTCTTTAAGAAGCAAGATTTGCACTAATAGTGTTTTGACAAGATATTATGTTGGCTTCTAATACTATGGACAAACATTAGGGAGAAAACAAGGTAGAAAGTATTAATTATTGAATCTGTGATATAATTCAGCAACAAAAATAAGTATATAGCTGCACTGTCTTAATTCACTGATTAGAGACATCTGTTATAATAATATCTGTAAGTATAATATCATGTATGTTCCTTGTACGAAACCAAAACATTACGAAAACATTTTGCAATGTATTGATTTATCGAAGCTGTCCTGTTAATTTGTCTTGAGACTGTCTCAATGCTTGCTATTTGTTCTTCAATAAAGATAATAATAGTAAAGAAAAGAAAAGAGTAAAATACTCAAATTTAAAAGAAAATAATACTTTTCTGCTAGAAGGTTAAAACCCCGTTAAAGCAAGACCTATATAGCTCAAAGTGTAACTTTTGCTATCTGATAGAGTCAGTCAAATTCCCTCAGGATTTATCCTGGAACTGTGTACTCACCTTGTGGGTCTTTTGTCAGTGTCAGCCATTGGATGAGTTATGGCTATTGACCATTTTGCTTCACCATTTTACTCTTTGTGAAAGCCTGGGAGAATTTTTCTTTCTTGGGGACTCTCCATTGGCACACTACACATCATTGATTACTTTCCTCTGTGGTCCTATAATCTTCGTGATTCAAAAATTTGGGATACCACAATGCATAAAAGTAAAGCTATTTTAACATGCTGAGCTGTAAAAAGCTCATGTCAACAACTTCAGACAATTGCCAGTTGTGCTGATAATCCACCACTATTATGGACTATTGGACTACATTGGGTTATTTTGCTAAACTCAAGTACCTCCAAACTTTGGTCTAGAATCAAGTATAAAAAAGTCCTTTAAAGACATCTCCAAATGCAGCTTATTTAACAACTATGGAACACCCATCTCTGAGAAAACAAAAGAAAAGAGGGAGATACAAATAAAGGACCTTTTTCTCTCTCTCTGTGTGTGTGTGTGTGTGTGTGTGTGTGTGTGTGTGCATTTGTGAAAAAAATATATAAATGTATATACAAGATGGTTAGGATAGATATACAGCTACTGCTCTCTTAGTTCATTGAGAGGAAAGATCTGTACTAATATTGTTTAGACAAGATATCACGTCTCCATCTTGTCCTCTGAATAGCAATTAGGAAGACAACAATATGCAATGCATTAACTATTGTAACTGTCATGCTAACCTATCTTGAAACTGCTTCGTTGTTATTTTATCTTTTTTCTCATTAAAATGAAAAAAAAGAAAATTATAAAGGCAAGATGATTGTATTAATTTCTTTCATATTCTGTCCAAAATAAAAACCTTTATGTGATAATTATAAAAATAATGCCAACATTTACTTTAAAGAGAGTATAGAAATAATTGATATGGCATTAGAAGTAGTACACATTTAGAAGACCAAAATGAAAGGTACTTTAAGAATGGTTTTCAATTACACATTGCTCTCTGCGGTATAGTTACTTAACTTACATACCAGCATATAAAGTTAGTCATGGTGAGAATTCTACCCACCAACTGTTATTTTCAAAAACCTGATGGAAATTCTTAGGACCATTGCTTTAACCATCTTGTTTATATAAATGTATGGTTTTGCCCCTACCATATTTCCTAACTCTTTCTTCTTTCTGCCTCTTCATTGTTTAATCCTTAAGTTCTCTCTTTTCATTTAACTGTGTTATAGCTTTCAATTTTTATTTCTTCTTTTGAGTTCTTACACTAGGGAGACAATACAATATTTACACATGTGTGTCTGGTTTATTTCACTTATGAGTGTAGCTTCAAGTTGTATCCACTTACCTACAAAGGCTTGAGTTTAATTTTTTTTTTATAGCTGAATAATACTCTGTTGTATAAAAACACATATTTTTTTTCATCCATTCATCAGATGGCAGGCATTTTGGTTGTTTAAAAGATTTGTAAAGCTATATTAATATGCTGAACTATAAAAGGCTCAAGTCAACAACTTTAACAATTTCCAGTTGATAAATGACTACTATTATGGACTATTGGACTATATTGGGTTATTTTGCTTAATTCAAGTGTTTGTAATCTTTGGAATGGCATTGAGTGTGAAAAGGTCCTTTAAAGACTTCTTCAAATACAGCTTCTCTAACTGCAAAGGAATACGCATCTCTGAAAAAACAAACCAAAAAAGGGGTATATAAATAAAGGAACATTTTGTTGTGATACATTATGTAATCTATCTATATATGTATATACAATATAATTAGCAGATATATACAGCTACTTTCTCTTAGTTCATTGAGAAGAAAGTTTTTTACTTACATTGTTTAGACAAGATATCATGTCTCCATCTTGTCCTCTGAATTACTAGGATGCCAACAATACACAATGAATTAATTATTGCAACTATCCTATTAATCTGTTTTGAAACTGTTTCATTGCTCTTTTATCTTTCTTCTCATCATTTTAATGAGAAAATAAAAAATAAGAAAATTTTAAAAATAGTGTGAAACATTGGCAGGAGAATATGTTTAGTTTTAAAATCAATCCTTTCCCTGATCTGGAGCAATAGTTTGCTAAGGAACTCATACTTCAACATGTAACACAATTTGTTTTGTCTTTTATTAGTTCAGGGCCTACAGGGTCTTACTATGTAGATCAGACTCATATTGTTCATCCTGTCTTCAGATTCCCAAGCATTGGGATTACAGGTGCACGGCATGCCCAGTCTCAATCTCCCTTTCAGTGCACCCCAGAGGTGGGGCAGCACCACATACTGGGAATCGAACCCAGCTTCCTGCATCTGCCTAAGCAGGTGCTTTGGTCTGCTAAGCTATTTGGCCACTTAATACAACTTTTTTCTTTTAAAAATAAAAAAGAGAATAATGTATAGCATTTTTTTTTCTTTTTTGGTACTGGGGATTGAACTCAGGCCCTTACAGTTGCCTGGCAATGGTGGCTAATATATGTTGTTGTCATCAAATTAGTTGTTCATATTATCAGATTTAAGCATGCAAAAGTAGTCAAATAATTGAAAAGAAGAAAAAATGTAAGCATTAGCTCTTCCTTTCAGTATATCAGTGGAAGTCAGCAGTACAATTATCCAAACTATCTGTGTATATACTTATGTATTTTTATTTATTTTTTATTTATATTATATTTTAGGGAAGGTCTATAAGGTGTCAGGGTCTCAGTTTTAGATTAGACTCACAGTCATCCACCTTTTTTCAGCCTCTCAAGCACGGGGATTACAGGCGTGTGCCCAGTCTCAATTGCCATCCCAGTGCACACCTAGGGTAGGGCCAGTATGATAGGCCCAAGATCGAACCCCTAGCCTCTGTGCCTACTTGCAGGAGCTTGATCCACTGAGCTATTTGGCCAGCCCTACATATGTAGTTTTAACTCTTTGTACATAAAGAAACCATAAGAATCATTTTATCTGTCTTTCTCACACACAAAATTTCTTAAAATAGTCATCTGAACTCTACCGGAATTCCACTGGTGACAATATTTTCTGTGATCTTCAAAGTACTCAGTTATACTTTTGGTTCATTAGCATTTATTATTTTTTTTATCAGATATCCACCTTTTGCAGAATAAAATTAATTCTTCTTCTATGTGACTCCTTAGAAATACTTTTACCAATATATGTGAGTACACAGGATATATTGTGTAATCCAACAGTTTTCATTCTTTATCAAGGATGGAAATTGCCAACTGATCTCAAAACTCCTACTAATTTGTTGAAGTAATCATCAAAAGAACTTTCAGTAGAATACACAAGCATCCCTTAACAATCAGTCAAATTTGATCTGTAACATTAAACCTTATACTACTTTGTCTTTCCTGCTGGAATCTCTAAGACCAGATTGATTTTTCTTAAATGATTTTATTTGAAACAAGAAGTAATTACAAATATAAACTAATTTAGCTTCTTAAGGAAAATTTTGTTTTTGTTCTTTTTAAATGAATCCCTAAACCCATACAATTATCCACATAATGGTAGCCTGTGACATATCAATGAATATACACATTATAAAATAAATATTTTTAAATTCAAAGATGATCTGAGTTGAAATGGAAAAATAGACTATTCTATATCTTAGTCTCTATGCTTAATACAGATATATACATTGATATATAGAACCTTTCAAATTGAAGAACAGAATAGACTTCTAAAATAATGTAGAACTTGGTTTTATACAAACGTTATTTACTAAATTCTTACAATATTCTATGTTTCTTACTTCTTATAGAAATAATATTGTAAATGTGCTTCTCCAAAGACAAAATTTTTATTTTTTAAAAGGTCAGTTTAAATTTCATGCATGTGGCTGACATCACTAAAGCAGTGGCTTTTGCTGAAGAGAGTGTTTTTATGCATGTACTTAAGACTGCCTACAGACACATAAAAGGAAATATAGGTATAAAGTTTTGAAAACCAGTTATCTTGCTTCACAAAATTTGTAAAAAAAATCCCAGATATCATAAAGTATACTTTTTTCCTTTCTTCCCTTCTTCCTTTCTTCCTTTCTTCCTTCCTTCCTTCCTTCTTTCTTTTCCTTTCTTTCTTTTCTCTCTTTCTTTTATTCTCTTTCTTTCTTTCTTTCTTTCAGAACTAGAGCTCAGGATCTGTACTTGTCGGCACTTTTCACTGCTGAGTTCTATCTCTTGGCTTCCTTTTACTTTTGTGGCTGATACATATCAGATCCCACAGTGAAAAGTTTTATTTATTAAGAAAAAATTTATGAAACTCCATCTTTGTATTTTATAATCTGGTGTTAGAATCAGTGGCTTCTCTAAATAGTATAAGAAATTAGATAAATGTTGTACAATCTGTTAGGTTTATATATATATATAGGTTTTCATAAAGCATCTATAATATATTTTGAAAATGTGTAAACACATTAAAAATTCTTATTTTTCAAGAGAAATTTTAGGAAATGTTGAACATATGTGACTAGAAATAGGTTTAAATTAATAGTAAAATATCTGTATTTTGTTTAAAGTAAACTTCATTTATTTATTTTGTATTTTTAAGGGTAGGGTCTACAGGGTGTACAGAGTCCCACTACTAAATCTGACTCATAGTGATCCACCTGTTTGCAGCCTCCTACGAGCTGGGATTACAGGCGTGTGCCACCATGCCCAGTCTCAGCTGGTACTGGGGGAAGAGCCACCATGGCAGGCCTGGGTATCGAAACCCTGGCCCCTGCCCCTGCTTTCAGGCACTTTATTATTTTTTTCTTAGGATTTTTTTTTTTTTTTTTTTGACAGGGACTCACTATGCAGCCCACATTCACAGTGATCCTCCTGCTTCCTGCCTCCCTAGGGCTGGGATTACAGGCGCGCACCACCACGCCCCGACTCCATCGCTGGCCGAACCAGGAATTGAACCCTAGCTGCCGCGCTTACCTAAGCAAGAGCTTAGTCTTCTGAGCTATACCGCCGGCCCTGGCATTTTAGTCCACTGAGCTATGTGGCCAACCCTTAAAATATACTTTATAATAGCTTAAATACTAAAATATTATATGAAATACTAAAAATACTATATACTTCTATAATATTTTAAATTTTTTGTAAAAGTTAAATAAACTTTTTTACTAATTTGTAATAGTTCATTTTGGGGTCTTTTGCTGGAATCCATATGATTTTCTTTTGTGGTACAGTAAAAATGAGGATAAATCAATACTGATTAAAACAGTAAAAAAGTAATGCAAAATAAATGCTCATTAGGTAAATGCCACTTTTTCAATATTTATTTTATGATATAAAATTGTGAAATAAAGTAGTTTCCCACTAATATACAAGTTGATTATCATACAATATTTCAAATATGTTTATAAAAAGTAATAATTTGTTAATTTTATATATTCTAGAGAACTAGGCTTGTAACATTACAGAAGGAACTCTGTTATGTTCAGTGGCAGCAAAACTGAACAGATCCTACTCCATTAAATTAGAGGGGTAGGGCTGGGAGATGGCTCAGTGGTCTAAGGACTTACCTGCCACATGCAAGGACCCAGGTTCGGTCCCTAGTACCACATGCCATGCTGGCCTCGAACTTGGGCAGGCCATGCCATCTGCTGAAACTGGATGTGGTGGCACAAGCCTATAATCCCTGTTCAATTTTTTAAAAATATGGTTCTGCTTCACAATTATTTTTACATAAGTACACATTAATTTATGTTATTGATTTTGGTCTCCATATTAAAAAGATTTTGTTCTGCACACCATATAAGAAAACCCATAGATATTATCTTTTTTAATTTATTTTGTACACAGATGACTCATAATGATCCTTCTGTCTCAGCCTCCCCAGCACTGGGATTGCAGGCATGTGCCTCCATGCCTGGCTTCAGTGGCCAGCTCAGTGCAGGGCCAGTATGTGGTACTGGCAGTCAAACTCCCATCACTGTGCTTAACAGGTAGGGACTTAGACCTCTGAGCTATCTTCCTGGTCTCAATTACAATGTTTTAATGGCTATAGTAATTTGCCCCTCAGTTATCAAACACAATGAACCTTTTCATTATTATTATTATGGGCACTTAATATTAGTTCCTAATGGGACTAGTTTGAGTTGGAAAATCACATTAATATAGCCAGGTTATTTTTCTTCCAAAATACAATGTTTTGCAAAGTGTGAGCTGAAGTGCTCTCGTGTGATAAGACTATTGTCAATGAAACAGAACCCTTTGCCTCTGTTGTATTATGAGGCAGTGTCTCACTATGTACTGCAGGCTAATTTTGAACTCACTATGTAGCCCCAGCTGGCATCCAAATTGTGATCCTCCTGCATCAGCTTCCAGAGTGCTGGGATTATAGGTATTCACCACCACACTCACTTAAAAAAGAGTCCATACTAGCTAAAGAAGTATCTAAAATATTTTAGGTATTTAAGAAATTTTTCATGCTCAGTAGGGTAATTTACAAGAAAGTAGCCAATTTACCAGATTATGCACATGCCTCAAACTTTGAAATGATAGCTTTGAAATGAGGTATGTTGAATTTGCCTATCATTTAATCAATCACAAAGAGGAAAAGTAAAATATATGAACAGTAAAAGGGATGTTAATAAAGTCAAGTTCTCCTAAAATAATACCATTGCTCTGTAATTTAGAAGATAACACAAACTGAAACAAGGCCATTTCAAAACGATACAACTACTTCATTGGCTGACTTTCTTGTATAAAGCTCTTAAATAGTTTAAGTGTGAGGTGACAGATGACACTATTCCTTTCAGCACAAATGGATGAATAGTTTTCTACCAGGTACAGTCAGCCTCTGCAATTTTGTGTAACCTATTTGCCTGTGTCATGATAGAATGACCTTTCTGTGAATTCCTTTGGGATAATTTAAAAAATTTGACCAGAAACACCAGGAGTTTTATCATAGGAACAATACGTTAGGAAATGTCTACTGTAAAACTTTGTGAAATATGCTAATAATATAAATGCACCAAACTTCAATTAGTTGATTAATCTTGAAACTGTATGCATTTATTGAGAATGGGGGGGTACAGGAGGCCCAGTATAACTAGGTGGGCCTACTGGGAAGGAGCTATGTGACTTGCAGTCAGCAGAGTCCAGCAGGACCACTCCAACTTAGCAGTACCATCAGGAAGGAGCAGCACAGCAGCCAGCAGGGCCCAGTGCTCCACTTGGATGAGGCTCAGCTGCAAGGAGCCAAACACAGCATCTAGACACAAGCCAGGACCCACCAGTCAAGTTCAAGTTCTGTAGATCTACATACAGTGAGTTGAGGCTACTGCTGGGCCAACCAAGCCCAGCTGAGGCTCAGACCTACGGGAGCGTTCTTGCAGCACCAAGGTGACCACAAGGACCCGGAGTGAGCTAGTCTACCCAGAAGACTCCAGATGCATGACAGGGAGGTGCTCAGACAAAACTCAGGGCGACAAATTTAAATACAAATTTTCCATTTAAGATCTGCTTTGTTATACAGTAATAATGTTTGCTCCTATGTTCTGAAGTAAAAAAAAATTAGTAACAAAAGTTTTTCAATTTCTAAATTTTACTAGCTGTTATTAGTAATGCTAATTGTAATGTTGTAAGTAGGAAACCACATCTGCCTTAATCACATGTTCTGCACTGGGTATTACTATCAGGAAGTGCTTGAGTAATAACCTCAAGTCCTACACTAAACGATAGAGGACAGTGCCAAACAGAAGCCAATATCTCACTCTCAATCACAAGAAGGCAAAATCTTGGGATAAGCACAAAACAAGAATATTTGACATAGGACAGATAACTAAAAACCAGACTCTTTGTAGCGAGACTCTGATTGCATGGGCATAGCTACCTACTATCAAACTTTCACAAAAATCTATTACAGAAGTGAAAATCAAGAGTTCCCTTTTAAATAGAAAATTAATGGGGGGAAAAAGGAGCAAAATGAATTCACAGGCCAGGAACCAAACCAGAACAAACCCAGGAGACTTCAGCATGGAAGAAATTTGAAGTCATACACCTGTAATCTCTCAAACAAAAGCAACTAAAGAAAAAACTTCAGAAGGAAATATAGGAGATCAGATCAAAATAATCTCATAGGTAAACAAAAAATGAAAGAAGACACTGATAAAAAAAATAGAGGAGAATAGAAAAATGATTGAAAACTTGAATGAGCAGTATAGGAAAGAAATAGAATGAATGAAGCATATTCGAAGAGATATATAAGACATTTATTATTATTAGTAGTAGTAGTAATAGTAGTATTTGTATGAGGGCCTACAGGGTCTCACTATGTAAATCAGACTTGTAGTACTCCACCTGTGTTCAGGCTCACAAGAGCTGGGATTACAGGCCCATACCACCACAACCAGTCTCAATCGCTATCTCAGTGAGCCCCCAGGGATGGGGCCTGCATGCCAGGCTAGGGATCAAATCTCCAACCCCTGCATCTACCTAAGCAGGTGCTTTAATCTGCTGAGCTATTTAGCAGGGCCTATACAAGAAATTTAAAACTCCATTAAAAGGTGGCAAAACTGTTTGAATAAAGTGCAGATAGACTTTCAGATCTGGAAGACATGGTTGCAGCTAGCAAAAAGGTAAGGAAACAAACTGGGGGGGGGGGCAGGGAGGTGACTCAGTAGAATAAGTGATCCCCTGGCAAGTGCAAGGGCCTCAGTTCAATCCCCGGTTCCTCAGAACAAAACAAAACAAACAAACAAAAAACCTAGGATCCAGGAAATCAAGATTCAACATCTGCAAGATGATGCAAAGATGAACAACATAAGACTAAGAGGCATCAATGCAATAAAAGGAAGCAACACAAATGAGATAAAAAGAATATGAGGTAAGAAATACTAGAAAACTTCCCAAATATGGGGAAATAACTGCTATTCTTTTAATCAAGGTATATAGAACTCCAAATAATATTAACCCAATTAAAACTATACCCAGACATATAATGATCAAGACCTCAAAATTCTGCACAAGAACAATACACTAAAAGTTGCTAGAGAAAAGAAACAGATCATATTTCAAAGAAAATCTATCAGAATAACAGCAGATTTCCCTTCACACACCATCAAGTCAAGAACATGAAGTGAAGTACTTCAAATCCTATAAGAAAACACATTCCAATGGAGATTGATAAATCCTGCAAAGCTATGCTTTAAGTTTAATGGAGAAGTCAAATACTTTAATGACAAAGAACAACTGAAGAAATTCATGATGACCAAACTAACTCTACACAGATTACCAAGAAATAATAGAAATCAAAATACCCCAAATTCCAAGAAAAACAACAGAAAGAACCCACGAAACACAGCAAATAGTTAAACACAGAAGAACAGTAGGGACACAACAGCAAGAAAATAACATGACAAGCGTAAGCCAATACATATCAATAATAACCACCAGTATAAATGGATTTTATTTATTAATTAAGTTGAACAGACTGGCACAGTGGATTAAGAAACAATCCAGCAATATGCTCTACCCAACAACACACTTAACCAATAAAGAAATTCAAAGGATTAAAGTCAAAGGATGGAAAAAAAAATACTATATGCTCCAGGACCTTAGAAAAAAGGAGGGGTAGCTATTCTTTTTACAGACAATTTGAACTTCAAACAAAGAATGATCAAACGAGATAAAGAAGATCATTATATACTGGTTAGAGGAAAAATTCAAGAGGAAGTGGTAACAGTCATGAATATGTATGTACCAAATTTAGGAGCGCCAAGCTATATCAGACAAATTTTAAAGAACAACAAAAATCTAATAACCAATTACACAATCTTAACAGAGAACCCTAATATCCCCTTATCTCAAAAAGATAGTTCAAGCAGACAAAAAATTAGCAAAGAGGTAGCAGAACTGAGCCAAACCTTTGAACTAATGGAATTAGTGCACATATATAGAGTTCTCTACCCAATAATATTTGAATATATATTCTTTTCTGCTGCTCCTGGGACATTTTATAAAATAGACCATATACTAGTCCATAGGTCATGTTTAAGTACAAGCAAAAAAGGTATCCTATGCATGTACAATGAAACTAGAAATTAACAACAAAAGAAACCACAAAACTCATTTAGCATGTGGAAACCGAATATGACCCCCCACACCAACCAAAGGTTACAGATTAAATGAAACAAGAAATTAAACAATATCTACAATCCAAAGAAAATTCAAACACAACTTACTGGAATTTGTCAGGTGCAATGAAAGCAGTCCTCAGAGGGAAATTTATAGCAGTAAACTTACATATTAGGAAAGCAGAGTGAGAACAAATAAAAACCTTAAAGGTGTGCCACAAGCATCTAGAAAAAAAAAAGAGCAAACTAAGCCCAGAACCCAAAGATGGTAGGAAATTATAAAGATTACAGCAGAAATTGTTGCACTTGAGACAAAGAAAAAAGTGCAAGTAATTTAATGAATCCAAAAGCTGGCCCTTGAAGGATTAAATAAAATTGATGAACTTCTACCCAACATTCTCAAAAAGAGGAAAGAAAAATCTCAAATTCAAACAATAAGGAATGAAAAAGGAAAAAGGAAATGGATCCAGTGTAAAATCAGAATATCACCAATAGCTATATTGAAAATCCTCCCTCTTACAAGACTGAAGCACAGAATAACTGGACAGATTCCTAGATAGGTACAGATTCCAAAAAATGAATTAAGGAGATAAAAAATAAACCTCGGAAAAGCCCAATATCAGCCACTAAAATTGAAAATGTAATAAAAACACTTACCAAGAAAGAAAACCAAGGTCCTGATGAATTCACAGCTGAATTCTACAAGAAATAATCCCAATACTCCTCAAACTCTTCAATGAAATTGAAATGGAATCAATACTCCCAAAATTATTCCTGGAGGACAGTATTATATTGATTCAGAAACCAGAGATACAACAGAGAAACATACAACCAAAAGAGAGTTACATGCAGATCTCCCTCATGAGCATAGATGCAAAAGTCCTCAATGAAATACTAGCTAATAGAATACAGCAAATCATTAAGAAGATTATTACATTTATAATTTTATGTATATTGAACCAGCCTTGCATCCCTGGGATGGATCCTACCTTGTCATAGTATATATACTGTATCACTAGAACCAACACCAAAAATCACATGAGCATCTCAAAAGATGCAGAAAAGGCTTTTGACAAAGTCCAATATTCATTCATGATCAAAGCCCTAGAGAAAACTGGAGTAGATATCCTATACCTCAACTTGATAAAAGTCATCTATGATAAACAGCCAACATAATTCTAAGTGGAGAAAAACTGTAAGCTTTTACTCTTATCCTTGTACAAGACAAGGATGTGCTCTATCATCACTCTTATTCAATATAATTCTGGAATCAAGAGCTAGAACCATTAGACAAGACAGAAATGAAAGGAATAAGAATAGGTAAGGAAGAAGTTAAACTATCATTGTTTACAGATGACATGATACTCTACTTGGAAGACCCAAAATACTCCACCAAGAAGCTCCTAGAATTAATAAACAAATTCAGTGCATAGCAAATCAATAACCAAAAATCAATAGCACCCCTATACACAGATAACAAACACACAGAGAGAGAAATTATAAAAACAATACCCTTCACAATATCATACAAAAATAAAATACCTAGTAATTAAGTAAAATATCTTTACAATAAAAATTACAGTATTCTGAAAAAAGAGATCAAAGAAGATTTCAGAAAATGGAAACATATTCCTTGATCTGGATAGGAAGAACTGACATTTGTACTGCCCATACTCCCAAAATTGTTATACAGATTTAACGTAGTTCCTGTCAGAATATCATCAACGTACCTCACAGATCTAGAGAAAAGATTCTTAAAAATTATTTTACTTTTTCATAAGCAGAATATATTTATTGAGGGAAAGAAAGCTCCTGAGAGAGGGACATGAAGGGGACCTGAGCAGATTGTCCTTAAAATTTATTTGGAACCAGAAAATACCTAAAATAGCAAAGGCAATCTTGAGCAACAAAGGCAAGAGAGGAGGTATTATAATCTTTGAATTGAAATTACACTATAAAGTTCCTGTGATAAAATCAGCATGGTACTAGCAAAAGAAAACAGACCAGAGGGTCAAAGAAATAGATTAGAATACGCAACTATGCCTACAAAACCACTCAACCATCTTATCTTTGACTAAGAAGCTAAACATGTTCACTGGAAGATGGCGTCTTTAACAAATAGTTCTGGAAATACTGGCTTTCCACATGCCAAAAACTAAAACTAGACACAGGTTTATTGCCATGTACTAAACCAAAGTCACAACTGACTAAACATCTAAACATTAAAATAGAAACACTGAACATTCTGGAAGAGAAATTGGCTGGAAATCTTGAAGTCATAAGATTAGGCAGATAGTTCATGGACAAAAACAAAGTGCACAGGAAGTACTCCAAAGATTCAACAACTGGGATCTCATCTTATTGAGAAGTCTGCATGCAAATAAATCACCAACAAAGTGAAAAACCACAAAATGGGGGAAAAAAAATCATAACCAACGATCATTCAGCCAAAGGTCTTCTATCTAAATTAAATAAGGAACTAAAAAATTTTGGCCCCCAAAATTTAAAAACCCAATTCAAAAATGGACATGAATATGCACTTCTCAGAGGAGGAAATACAAATGGCAAATAAATACATCAAAAAATATTCCACAGCCCTGGCCATGGGAGAAATGCAAATTAAAACAACATTGAGATGCATATGTCACCCTAAAAAGAATGGCTATCAAAGAAATCAATGAACAACAAATGCTAGAGTGGCTGTGGAGACAAAGGAATCCTTCTCCACTGTTGGTGGCAACATAGATTGATGCAACTACTATAGAAATCAGTGTGAAGACTCCTCGAAAAAGCTAGGTCTGGGAATCCCATTCATTCCAGCTATCTGCCTTCTGGGAATTTTCCCAGATGAACTGAAAATATCATATCATAGTGATATATATGTGTGCCTAGATTATAGCATCACAACTTGTGATAGCCAGATCTTGGAAACAACCAAAATTCCCCATCACACTGATTTCTATGTAGTGTTTTTATTGCTTAACTATGCAGAAAAATGAATTTGAAACCTTCATGTATAAGTGGGTACAACTTGAAATATATTCCTACATGAAATACACCAGGCACCCCTATCTAAATCCCATATTATCTCCCTAGTACAGGAACCTGAAAGAATAAATAAACCCTGAAAAGTATAATAACTATACTAAAATGGAAGGAACTGAATTTAAAGATTAGACAATTAAAATTAGAGAAAGAAAATATAGGGAAAAAGGAAGGGGAAAAACTCAGGCAAATATATATACAGCATGTCTGAGGTGATTCTACTAATAATTTCTATCAGTTTTTTGAAAATAGCAGTTAATGTTGAGAATTTTCATCTTGACTAGTTCTGTTTGCTGATATCTGCAATCTGAGCAATTAAATTGAGTGCAATACAAAGCCCATGGTTAAGGGCCCGCCAAATAGCTCAAGGGTTTAAAACAGCTGCAATCAGGTGCAGGGGTCAGGGATTGATCCCCAGCCCCACCATGCTGACCCCACCCCTGGGGTGCACTGAGATGGCAATTAACACTGTAATTCCAGCTCTTGTGAGGTTGTAAACAGGCAGATCACTATGAGTCTGATCTAGTAGTGAAACCCTATAGACCTTTCCCTAAAATACAAAAGCAAACAAATAAAAACCAAAATAGCAACAATAAAAAAAACCCATGGTTCAATACCTCTCATCTTGATCTTCTGAATGTGTACTGTTTCTAATGTCTTATAAATTATTATTCTCTTTTTAAGATAACTAATTTAAAAATGCAAAGAAAAGAAAGAACAAGATTTCTTGAAATCAAGCTTTAATATTCAATTATTTGACCAATCTTAAGTAACTGTATCTATTAATCTGAGCAACAGATTTGATGACAACAATAGATAACATAACAACCATTGCTAAGCCAGGCTTGGTGGTGCATGCTTATAATCCCAGCACTTGGGAGGCTGAGGCAGGAGGATTGTTGTGAGTTTGAGACCAGCCTGAGCTACAAAGTGAGCTTAAGGCCAGCCTCAACTGCATAGTGAGACCCTATCTCAAAAAAATAAAAATAAATAAAAACTATTGCTGATTAGCTATTCCTGTTTTAAAAATCTGTAACATGATTAGAGACATCTGCTATAATAGTGTCTTGTAAGTATAATATCATGTATGCACCTTGTATGATACCAAAACATTATGAAAACAGTTTGCAATGTATTAATAAGAATAACAACCTATAGTGTTTCGATCATCAGAAGCCATGCCTCATTCTACAAACTTTGTAATCAGTAAGTCTCAGAAGTAGGCCCACCTTACCAAGACACCACAGCTATAGGCCTGGGGCTGACAGCTGGACAGTTTGAAATGCCACAGCACTTCAAAGCAGCAATGTGGCTTTTAATAATTCTCCCCTTGTGATGTGTTTGACTGGATCCTAGAGTACTATAAATATTTATTTTAACACTTCTGCCAGCTCATTAATTACTTGTGTGCACTATAAGATTCTCCCCACTTTCCCAAGTTGGATGATGTCCCTTTCAAAGAAACTTTAGAGAGCTCCAGAGCCCTCAGTGTCTTTGAAGATGTATGAATGAGACAACTGTTTTCAAGTTACATATGATTGCAAATTGCTAGTTTACAAAAACCATATAGGAAACAATGAAATGTGAAAGAAGCATAAAAGAAAAAATTAGAGAAACAAATGGACTTCAGTTTTGGTTTCATTTATATTTTAATTTTTTTAAATGTACTAATTTAGTGCTATACCAACAAAACTTACGCCTTCTGTTGTAGTCAAGAAGATAGCCACAACAAAAATCTCCCAGTAAAAACCAACTTCTGATATGAAAAAAGAGTAGTAGTAGAAATCTAGCTTTGTTTCATAGTTTTAACCTGCTCAAAAAGTGTCTTGTCATTAACAAACCTGATTATCATTATTGATGTATTTCTCATTTGAAAAGTTGTCTAATTGCTGATTGTTTTGTAAACCCTATAGCCACTTTTGGTCATTGCTGAGCAGGCAAAATCTGGCATCACTCTGTTTACATCACCTTAAATGGGATCCTTCTTTTCTTCCTCCCTCCCTCCCTCCCTCCCTCCCTCCCTCCCTCCCTTCCTTCCTTCCTTCCTTCCCTCTTCTTCTTTCTTTCTTTCTTTCTTTCTTTCTTTCTTTCTTTCTTTCTTTCTTTCTTTCTTTCTTTCTTTCTTTCTTTCTTTCTTTTAAGGAAGGGTCCACAGGGTGTTCAGAGTCACACTACTAGATCAGACTCATGGTGATCCACCTGTTTACAGCCTCCCAATAGCTGGGTTTACAGGCCCATGCCATCACGCCCAGTACAATTGCCATCTCAGTGCACTCTGGGGCAGGGCTGACACAGCATACCCAGGGATGAAACACCTGTCCCCAGCGCCTGCTTGCAGGTGATTTAATCCGCTGAGCTATTTGGCCAGCCCTTAAATGCTATTGAAAAAGTGATAATTAGCCTTTATTTCAGCATAAGTGCAAACATTATAAATAACTGTATTTTCTGAGACTATTTAATGATGGATTTTTCTTACTTTTGTGTTTTTGTTAGTGATTTTACCATGTACAATGGTGCTCAAATAATACCAAATGATGTCTAGAGCTAAGCAGAGGGTCTGATGGCTTTACAGAGAAAATATTTTCATAAGATAAGCTTCCTACAGGCAGAGATGTTGAATGGGAGTTTAACAATAATGAATGAACAGTATAATTCATCTAGCAAAGGGAAGAGGAATTTTGCCAAGGTGTAGGTGAAGCTGCAGTAAAATTTGATGTGCTGAAGTGTCATCTGCAGTGTGTGATGAATTCGTAGAACATATGAAAAAGTGGCTAAATTATACATTGAGTTAATTATAGATATTTAAATGCATATTTTGATATTATGAAACTAAAATTCAAAAGAATTTAGTGACAACATGCAGCGTCAGGAGCACGTCTGCCTCCCTCCACTTCGAATGACTGGCTCGCTCTTTGCAAAACTCACTACAGTGCAAAAGTCAAATTTTCAGGTGTAGTAGATCATGCTGACCACTACATTGTACAATACAGTATTTTCACTATCTGTCTTGTGTTATTTAGGAAAAGTCATATGAAAGAGCAAGCCAGCCTGCTTAACAAGTGTACCAATAACAAAACTAAAATGCGAAGGGAGTTGCAGTCATCCTACCTGTAACTAAAGTTTTTTAAGAATTTATCTTGTGTTTCTTCATGAAGAAATCTGTATTCATTAAATCAACCCTCACAATAACTGCAAATTGTCACTTCTGCAACAAGTGAATAGTAACTGCACAGAATCTGTTTTGCTGTGGATAATATCTTGTAGTATTTGACAATAAGACAATTTTCTCTGCTTTGGTCAGAAATTTTATTTTTCCCTGATTCAGTCTATTGAGTTATTGTAACTGAAGTTTGTTTATAAATTATTATCACTTTCTTTAAAGAAAAAAACCAACATGTTAAATGACCTTCTAGTCCTTTACACTAAACCATTTGTACTGAAATGAAATGTTTGCAATGTTGATCTTAATGATATTTCTTTGAGTTTACTTCCAAGTAATATCACAGACATTTGCTACTGCTTAATTATTTACAGTTACACTGAGTAATTCAATGAAGTCTGCCAGTAACATTAAAGACAAATCCAAGATGCTGTAATGCTATGTACATTGTGAACACAAAGGAAAATGCTATCACAGCTTAGCTTTTCAAGTATACCACCTAGGATTGTTCCAATTCTTATAGAAAAGGATGATCAATAATGAAATTTATGTGTATATTTTGTTGGTACTGAATTTTTAAAGTTTTAACAAAGGGCTTAGCAGTTATGTATTCCATTGCTTACCATTAATTTTGCATTGCATTGCATATTAAAAATTTCTGATTCTCATTTGTGGACCCCAGTATAAATGTTGGCTATTAATTTGAGATATGTTCTGTCTCTCAGAAAAATTATCCATTTCTCCAGAAAGAAATCTTAAATGCACAAAGGTTCCCTTTTCTTTCTGCCACTTTTGAAGAATATATAGAATTTTATAAACTTTATAAACAATGCAACAATATACATTAGAAAAAATTATTAAATCTCTACCTCTCTGCCAATTCAGAAAATTTTCAGGATGCTCCAGAGTATCAGAGGAAAACAGGTTTGTCTGAGATATACTTTCCCCCTGAAGCACTAGCTTGAATATAGTTCAAACTCAAAGAGCAGACTTTCTGCTTCTCTCAGTTATTTTTTACGCATTGCTAGGGCAGAAAAATCTGACACCCAAAATTAAGGAAGGAAGGGCTAGAGAGATGGCTCAATGGAATAAGCACTTCCCTGGCATGCGCAAGGACCTGAGTTCAATCCCTGCCCCCCCCCCCAAAAAAAAAGGAAGGACAGATTTATTTAGCTCATAGTTTGTGGAGGTTTCAGTCTGTACTGGGCTGGCTCCCAAACAGAAATGGCACATGGCAGGGAGCAGCAGCTCATGCAGCAGAAAACAGCCAAGAGCAAAGTGAAGTGCAGCATCTGGGGCTTCTAGACAGCCTCTTTCCCTTCCTTTTTAACAAGCACTTTGGGTCTGGCAGTGGAGAACTCACACAATGTTCATTCTGGCTCTATGCTGAGTCACTTAAACTTTTAAACTTCTCAAATTAACAAAATGTATCAACCAATAATAAGGCTGTTCGAGAAGTATCTTAGTTACTTTTCACTTGTTGCTGGGACAAAGACCCACACTCAAAATTAAGGAAGGAGGGATTTATTTAGCTCACAGTTTGTGGAGGTTTCAGTCCATACCTCCACTGGCGTCAAGGCAAATAGCAGCAGTTCATGGTGACAGAAAACAATAAAGAGCAGAGGAGGAGCGCCACCTGCGGTGTCCATCAAGCCTCTCTCTCCCTTCTACGCTGACTGTGACAGCCACCATGAAGATCAGAGCTCCTTCCAGGTGGCGCGGATGGGAAGCTCCTCGGAATAGGCATAGCTGCGAAGCGGCGTGATGAAGACCGTAGACCAGGACTTTTCCAAGGAAGTGGGGTGGAGCAAAGGCTCTGAATTCACAAGTGACAGCACGGACTCATGCATGGACAGCTCACACACGTCAGGAAGGAGAAGGGACAACACAGAAGCTCTCAGATTCCCAAATCATACCAATAATAGGTAGCATAATTTCAGTTAAATCCTGAAAATATTATAAATTTATTTATTTTCCCTGTCTCTTACAGGTATTTTGGAGTAGGTTGAGAGAATCAGAATCAAAAACTTTTAATCAAGTACCATATAACTACTTATAGCTTCAGCAATCATGAGACTTCATAAGTTTGTTTGTGTATTTGTTACTCTGACCTATTGTATCATGTGAAATCTAAAACAATGATTATGTAAATGTAGAAAGAATCATGCAATAAAAAGCAACTTTAGTTGTTATTTCTGTTAGGTCAAGGTGGCTTTTTAAAAGAAGCATAAATTTTCAATTTAAAAGTAGTACATATTTCTTCTACAAAAATCTCAGTAAAACATAAAAATAAAAGCAGGGGATAAACCTCCATGGCATAAGTGCCTCCCTTGCAAGTATAGAGACCTAAGTTTGATCCCTGATACAGGAAATGCAAACAAACAAACACAGACCTAAAACAGAAAATTTCACCTGTTTCCACATTCCAAAGGTACATTGTATATCTCTTGCAAGTTTTCTCTTTCTTTTATACATTATGCTTAGTTGTTGTCTCTGTTCCTTTTCTCTAGTTGATGAGACAAAACATCCAACACCCTAAATTAAGGGGAAAAAAAGGTTTATGTAGTTCACAGTTTGTGGAGGTTCCAGCCCGTAAGCAGCTGGTTCCAAGGCAAGATGGCACATGGCAGAGGGCAGCAGTTCATGGTGGTAGAGAACAGCGGAACTACAAGAGCCAAAAGGAGCAGGAGTGCGAGGCAGAAAGCATTTCTCACTCTCTTACATTACCTTCAGCTATCAGCCCCAGACCCAGTGTACACTCACCCCATAATCCCAGCAGCACTGTCACCCATAATCACTGCCTTGGATCATGAATTAATCATAAGCTCTGAAAGTCCACCCATGACTGCATGAGGCTTTGGGGGGACACCTAGATACAAACCATAACAGTCATAAACATGCACAAGCATTAATGAAATACAACATTTGCACATAGTAGAAAATTTTGAAATATAAGCAGCATTAAAAATAAATCTGTCTTAATTTAATATACAAATTATATATATATATATACATATATATAGATATATATAAATCTTTGCATATATCTTATATTAAGTATTTTTCAGCTCTATTCTATTTTATTGCCTAAGGTAAATCTCATAATTACACAAATCCATCTGATAATATTATAAAGTTTTGCTCCTGCTTATTATTTTCATTTTAAAATCTGTGGGTTGGCGGGATAGTTCAGAGACTAAAGTGCTGTTTAGGCAGAGCACAGTGGCCAGGGTTCAACCCCCAGTATGCTCTTCTGGCCCCTGTCCCAGGGTACGCTGAGATGGTGAGTGAGTGTGAGCGTGTTGCACGTACCTGCAATCCCAGTGCTTGGGAGGCTGAAAACTGAAGGATCACTATGAGTCCAGTCTGTGCAGTGAGACCCTGTAGACCATGTACTAAATACATTAAATAAATAAATAAATATTTTTTTAAGTTTCTACATCTTTAGAAAAGAAATCTTCCTTTACATTTCTTTCCACCATTTTCCCCTCACAGCCTTTGCTGTGACTTTCCATTTGGCCGCATTTCTGTAATTGCTGCACTTAAACCATCCCCTTTCTCTTGATTCTTTTCCAACCCCTGGCAGTTTATCTCTAACTTTCCAGCAAATCACCAGAACTTCTCCTGCAAAGAGAAGGGAACTGAAATTTCCAAGTAAAAACCCTGGGTTCTTCATGATTCCAAATTAAACCTCGGTGGCCTTTGCCACACCCTCTTCACTATCTGTGGCCTGCTGGGCTGTTCTCCAAATCCTGTCTGCAGCCTCTACAGAGATATGTGCCTCTGGTGTTCTCCTTCATCTTCCCTGTGCCTGGTGACTTGGATCAGGCCCCTCAGGTCACCTGCCTGGCCCTCTGCACATTTAGCACTGGGCCTTCTCAAGGCTGAGATTGTTCTTTTACCTTTTCATTCTTTCTTCTATGTGAAGTCAGTTTCAGCCACACATTTATCTGGAAATTATACACCAATGATCCATGTATTCACTTAACTGCTTCTTCTCTATTCAGTTATGTTTCTTTGATCCAACTGGATTATTAGTAGGGCACAGTCAGGAGCCTTGTTTTACAATTCAAGAAGATTCCTGATATTCTATTCACATGTAACACAGATTCTATACATTCTTGATTCCTGAGTTTTCAATCATATTTTTTTCTCCTGAATTTTGCCTTCAAGTTTTTGTTTCTTTGTTTCTAAGAATATAAAGCTGGTATGTTTCTTAGTACTTGCATATATGGGTCTGTATTGCATTGGCTTTCAAATATTAAGCACTGAATTGGTATTTGATTCATACGCAAATTAACTTGTTCTGAAAAAAGGGAAATTTTGACAAATTCATTCTGCTGGGGATTATCTTCCTGATATGAAAATTTTCTTAATCTTATAGTTTAGTACTTTCACTTATTTATACTAACTGCAAAAAGAAGATGATGAAAAAGCAACACATTATCACATTATGTTACCACTCATTTTCCAGCTGTCACAGTGTATTGTTGCTATACATATGAGTGGCAGAATTAGAATCCATGATAAATTTGCCTCTCTTTGCATTTTCTCTTCACACAGGAGTCTATGAGTGATAGGCAAACAGAGAAACTTCATTTATAAGTATCTCTGAAGGACCAGCAATATAGCTCAGCAGACTAAGTGCCTGCTTTGGCAAGCACAAGGAACAGGGTTTGATTCCCAGTCCCACATGCCATCCAAGCCCTAGCCCCCATGTGAGCTGAGCCAGAAACTGAATCCAGGTATGGTGGTGCACAGCTGTAATCTCAGCACTGGGGAGGCAGAAAACAGGAGGATCACCACAGGTCGGAGTGCATAATGAGACCCTGCGCAAAGTACATAAAAAAAAATAAATATCTCTGAGATGAGATCTATTGATGTCCACATTACAGCAACTTTAAAGTCTTGTTTTGTGGGACCTAGCAGTGCCCTGACATGAAATAATTTCAAAAAAATTTCTAATAAGAGTTGTCAGTAAGAATGTCAGAGACAAAGAAATAATGTTTCTCAGTCCCAAACACAAAGCATATCATTAGAATTGGCCCACAGTATAAGGCAGTGATGGTGAACCTATATGGCATATGTGTTATTATTCTCTTAAGATGGTGTTACATTATGAGTTGTTTTCATAAATTAAAGTTTCAGTATATTGGTTTAATTGTTGTGCTGGGACTTTGCAATAACTAAGTGCAATTGGCTGGAAGTTTGGACACATCTATAAAAATTTCACGATCTAAGAAACCCAAGAATAATATAAATGGATAGCCAGTTATATGTTAAACACAGGGTTTGTGCCTACTACCATAGCAACTGAACACAGATTTTGAACAATATATTCTCCACTTTGAGATCCAGTAGGACTCTACTATTCCCCTATTGAGGAGAAAGTTTCCTTTATAGAGTCATTGGAAAACATTTTGGAGATTATGCCAAAGACACCTCACTTCTCGAACAAGTAGGCCACTTGTAAAAAAAAAGAGGTTTAGCTCGCCATGCTTAGAAACCCAAATCCCAACAATGTGTATTTGGCCCCAAAACAAGGGTCGTGTCTTGGCTGCCTCGCTTCGGGATACAGATGGCAAGAGCTAATGTGGGCGCAAGCCAGGGCTACATCTTGCACTAGGAGCAGAGAGAGAAAGGAGCACCATTGCCCTTGTTACAACGGTCTTGAAAGAACTGGCAAGGATAGTGTATGAATAACTTAACATTCTGTCAATGAACTAAGGACCATTCACTGGATCCCAGATCTAAAAATTCTACCACTTCTCAATAGCACCATCAGAAATTCCAATGTCCCAAAAAATAAATGTCAGTAGTGACACATATCATATTCAAACCATAGCATTAGCCGAAATGTAAGGTTATATCATTAACAAATATTGTTGGACAGAGATATCAGTCTTAGCCTTAATTTTCATGTTCTCATGTAAATAAGTACTGAATTTCTCTTAGGATCAAGGGAGACTACTGCATGTTTATTTATATCTACATCCATGTCCATGTCCATATTAATCCATACCTGTAACTATTTCTATGTATGTCTCACCTATGTCTCTCTTTATATATCTGAGGAATTAAGGAAAGATGAAAAAAAAATGAAACAACAACACAATTTAACATAGCAATACAATAATGTAATTAACATAAACATTGAAAGAGGTATGATAGAAAATGTAAAAAATATTTTAAAAGATCTTGAGAAACTCTATATAAAGAACAAAGAGTTACAACCTATCTACAGTGAGTGGTTCGAATGCATGCTCAGTATATGCAAAAAAAAATGAAAAAAGAAAATAAATAAGAAACCAATTGGAAGTTTCAGTAACCAAATCCTTCCCTAAACTGAAGACTTAAATCACAGTGTTACATACACCTAATATTTGTGCACGAGAAACTGACATGTAGAAGAACATAAATCTTTTTTTATGAAAAAAATATTTCAATGTATTTGATTGTTACAGGGTCTCATTACTCTCGGATTCATAGTGATCCTCCTGCTTTCAGCCTCCCCAGCTCTGGGATTACAGGCCTGCACCACCACACCTGGACTCTGGCTGGCTCACCCAGCTGTTCAGGCGGGGCTGGCATGACATACGGTACCAGGGATCAAACCTCACTCCCTGAGCTTGCCTACAAAGGTGCTTTACTCCTCTGAGCTGTTTCACAGGCCCATAACTCCATGTTTCTTGTTTTTAAATTATTTTATTTTAAAGGAACCAATAAAAGAAATAAAAATAATACATAATTTCAAAATAAGATAATAGAAAATTAACAATGGCTATTATATTGCATAGTCTTTTTTTCTACCTTTGATTAGTTTTTGTTTTCCTGATATTTTTTCTTGGTAGTTTGAATGTAAAGAGTGCATTAGACAGAGCCAGTGAGATATCTCAGTGGCGCAAAGTGCCTGGTTTGGCAAGTTTGTCAGGCCAGGGGAGCGCGGTTCAGTCCTCAGCACCTTGTCCTGTATCCAGGGTGAAGTGAACCACCTCCCAAAAAGGAATACAATAGACAACAAAATTAAATAGGCTTGTGTATGTATGCATTATAAATGTGCTATGAATGATGTTATGTACTCATGTATGATACATATCTAGTGTATAATATATTATATATAGCCTGGATATTAAACCAAGTGATCCTACAACTTCTTTAGTTACTCAATCTGTCTTTGAGTTTTCAAAGCAACTGAAAGGCATTCTCAGATATTCAAGACTCAAAGGAATGCCAGTCATAATCCTTTCCTAAAACTTTAAGCCAAAGACATGCTATTAAAAATAACATCTCCAAATTTGAAATTATCTACTTTCTACTAAATGAGAGCTGCCTCCTGATAAGATGAAAATGGAACCATAAGAATTCAGAGAAGAGGGTACCTGGGGATCAAATTCAGAAGTCAGCTGGAGGCTGTGTATTCCAACCTATGCAGATTGCACATTTTTATGTTATAATTTGAAAACTTTTCCAATATTGATTTGCATAATTTTGAAGATTTAATGAAAAATTTTATTTAATCTGCCAGAGGAAGAGAAAAGCAGTTTTTATTTCACCATCCAAACATCACAGACCTATCTGTATCTCGAGTAAAGAAACAGCCACATAAAACTGCAGAAAATGTAAGAGATTTTTTTAGCTCTTGAAGGCAAATAATGTGGTTTTAGAACTGATAAGATGCTCTATTTTGCACTTGGAAAGAAATAATTCATTTTCCTCCAAGATGGTGAGTGGGCTTCTACTTTATACGTTAATGTTTCTGCTTCTACCCAGATAACTCACTGAAGATACTTGTTAGAAAAATACACATATGTGTGTGTTACTATTTTATTTCATAATATATTTTGGTTGAAGTTTTCTGAAATGTAATGCTTAGCAATTTAATCATATCATTGCTGCTGATAAAACATTATCTTTATTATGTTTACTCCAACTTTATGCTTTAGAAGATACCACTGAACTCTAACTTAAAATATACTCATTCTGTTAGCTTCGATATTCAACACAAATGTTAAACTTATTTTAATATAGACAATGAGTAATATAACAATGAACATAATTTTATGATATAATAATGAATATATTAACTTGTTGCTCACTATTTGTTCAGCTTATAACTTTACTACTGTTATCTCATATATAAATATCCCTGAAGTAATTATTAGTGTTTAACTTAATTTGCAAATAATGCACTATTATTTGCATAGGTGAAACCTACTGCCACAATGACAGAGAATCTGTGTTACAATTATATATATATAATATATATATATATTATATATATATATATACATATGAACTATGTATTCCTGTCACTTTATACCTCTATTCACTTTTAGCACACATTAGACAAATTTATGTCCTTATATTTATAAAATCAAGATAACTTAAATAATTAAGTATACCAACATAATAACTTTTATAATGAAGAATGTTACTTGGATAACAAAATAACAAAAAGTATTTAAGTTCTTCCAACAAGAACTAAAATTTTTAAAAGGAACAGAAAAGAGCCACCCTATATCTTCTTATACACTTACATATTACACTTTAACTTCTAAGATAAATGATTAGTATATTAGTAAGTCAGAAGTATTTGCAAACATTAAGTAAAATGGTAAATATTAGTATTTTATGTACACTTGGATTTCACTATTTCACTTTTCATTAATAGGAGAAAGGTTAATTCTTTGTGTATAGACAGGGGAAGGAATGTACTGGAACCAACTGGGTACCTTGCTAAGATTTCATCATTTTTTCTGTTTTTATTACTTCCTTATGTAGCTTGTCATGTATCTAGTTTTTCTTATATTCTTTAGCCCTCTCAATAACTTTATTCTTTAACAAATTGTCCTCTAGTCTGACATGCTGCAAAAGTTTGTTCATATTTTTTATGTTTAAGAATCCTTCTGTAAGAGAATTTCTGCACGTTTTCTATAGTAAGTTTTATGAATTGTCAATTAGTTTAGCACATTAGGTGGGCTGAAGTGTTACATTTTAAATTAGGGGTTATTCTAACAATGAAAGAAAATGGTTGCAGAAAGGTTTTTGGTGCAATTGAGTCGTACAGTTTTTTCCCCTTTAGGAAGAAGATATATTTTCAATTCTTTGTTCATAATAGTCTTTAATTTTATGTTCTGGAAATTTATTTTTCTTCAGTGTGCTTAAACTTCCATGATGTAATTTAAGACATATTCTCTTGATACCTTAGGAGTTCTTTGCCACTTTTGTTTATTTCTTTAAAGTGTTGTATACAGAAATCATGTTTTGTAATAACAGTGTAAAAGTATTAATTATACAATTTGAGAGTTATAAATATATTACTTGACAACTATAATTTCTTAAAACTATAAATGAAAGGACCAGCCAGGTAACTCAGCAAATTAAAGTGCCTACTCAGCAGATCAGGAACCAGAGGTTTGATCCCCAGCTTGTTGTTTTCAAATATTTGAAAACTTTTCAAAACCAGGAGTGTCTTTTTTACATCTTGCAATGTGGATGCCCCTTAAGATTTCTTTCTAATTCATTATTGCCTAAAGCTTTGAGACAAAGTAAATGATTGTTTCCCCCTATGGTTCACAGAACTTGAAATTTGCACCTCTGCACTTGATCTTAGCCAAAAGGCCGAGAAGCAATGAAATTTGCACCTCTGAAGACTCACTTTTACTATTATGGATAAGGCATATACTTTCATAACACCAAAACATGAGAAAACCTAACCTCCGTTTATTGAACATTTGTTATTTTTCAATGAAAATTAAGATTTTTGTCTAAGGCAAAAATAGTAATATGAACAAATCACTTGAAATATCTCAACAGAGTACTCTCTGTTACTACAAGAACCCATTCTAAAGACTATGTCTTATTATATCGGGGATACTCTAAATAATATCCTTCAGAAGACTCTGATGTAGCAAAAATATAGAACTCCATTACTTTACAGTTATTTTTAAATGTTCATACTGCTTCATTCTATTGAGAAATAATTTGTGTCATACTTTATTTTTTTACTTTAATGGAAGTAGTACCTAAATTTCTACTGAGAAAGGTACAGTAAATAAAAGGAAATGACACAGACTGTGGAAGTCCCAAATATTTCATAGAAAAGCAGGCATTTTAAAATGCTTATTCCTTGTGTTATTTCTAGACAATAATTTTATAAATACTGACTTGGTAATTTGAATTTTAATATATATCTCAAGAAATCTTCTGGAGTACATTTTTAAAAATATTAGAGAATGCTTTGCTTCATGAAATGAATTTTTAACGCTATTAAGCAACGTTTCAGGGGCTGGGAAAACTGTTCAATGGCACAGCACCTACCTGGCTAGCACAAGTTCACAAGTTCATTTCCTGATACAAAAAAGAAAGGAGGAGGAGGAGGAAGAAGAGGAGGAGGAGGAACAGAAGGAAGAGGAGGAGTAGCAGGAGGAGGAGGAGGAGGAAAAGAAGCAGGAGAAGAAGGAGAAGAAGAGGAAGAAGAAGAGGAGGAAATATTTATCACAGAATTATGTGAAAAATAATAACTATATAGTGGCATATTATACTCAAGTTTTAAAATATCTATTGTCATATAAATTCAATGTATCTGTGCTCTTATAATTACATACAGATAGAATGGGTAAAGTTGATAGAAAGAGATGAGAGATGTACAAATTACTTTTACTGGTGTGTGTATATGTATGCAGACACGCATAGAGAGAAAATCAGAGAACAAAACAGAGACACAGACTAAAAATGCCTAATCTGAGTTCTACATGCCTCAGTTATATCTGTATATCAAATTCTTTTCTCTTGCCAGAGAAGTTTTCGATGATGACATCTGTGAACAGACTTTAATATCATTTGTGCTATGTCTTGCATTTTCATTGACTCCAACCCATCTGATATTTCTTTGCATTATCTAGCAAGTTATAGATTGATTTCTCATGGTTGCTTGCTATTTTTAAGAAATCATTCTTTTCATGGCAAACCCGTTTTCTGTTCCTGAGCTTCTGTCTTCACCATAAGCTTCGCCAAGATCTAGCTATTACAAAGTATGCTTCTCAAAATGTGAGTGCATGCACATTACTATAGCATGATGTTTTTAATTCTTCTAGAAGATACCTGAAGGGCAATATCTGGCCCAAATGGGACATCCATTCTAGTCTTCAGAGGAACATCCACACTGATTTCCATGGCAGTTGCATCAGTCTGCACTCCCGCTTCCTTTTTCCCCAGAGCCCAAGCACACACGTTATTGGTTTCTTGATGACTGCAGTCCTTTTGGGGTGAGATGGAATCTCAGTGTTGCTTGAATTTGCATCTCTCAAATGACCAGAGATGTTGAGCATTTTTCACATACTTATTTGCCATTTGTATTTCTTCATTTGAAAAGTGTGTATCCATTGCAGGTGCCCATTTTTGGATTGGGTCTTTGAATTGGGGAGCGCTGATAGTTTTGAGTTCTTTATATGTTCTTGTAGTAATAATCTTTTGAGGAACAGCTGGCAAACATTTTTCCCCACACTGTGCATTGTCTCTTCACTCTGCTGGTGGTTTCTTTTGCTGTGTAAATGACTTTTAAGAAGATGAAATCCCAGCTGCTGACACTCTGTGATAGCTCCTGTGCAGTCCTGGTTTTTAGTTATAAAGTCTTTGCCTACAGCAAAGCCTTCAACAGCTTTACCATTCTATCTTCCAACAGAAAATGCTTCTATTTTATTTTTTCAATCTTGATCCATTTCAAATTAGTGAAGGGTGAATGATATGGGTCCAGTTATGATCTCTGGCATGTTCATGAGCTGGTGTTTCCAACATGATTTATGAAAAAGGCTATCTTTCTCCCAATGAATGTGTTGAGACCCTTTATCAATGATGAGGTGGCTGAGGATCTCTGGAGTTGTCTATGCATTTTCTAATCAGTTCCACTGTTCTTCAGGTCTTTTCTCATCTGTGAGCATCACTCTATCATTGCAGCTTTCTAGTATAACTTCAGACTGTGATGCTCCTGCCTTGCCTCTGTTGCCCAGCATTGCCTTTGCTATGCTACATCTCTTCAGGTTCCATATGAGTTTTGGATAGTTTTCCCTAATTCTCTGAGATATGCTATTGGAATATATATCAGAACTGTTCTAAATTTGTATGACAGTTTTAGAAGATTTAATTCAGGCTTCATAATTTATAGAATTATTTTATTCTCCTGGGCCTGAGGAGCCATGATGCCAGCTTGGATTGTTTTATAATATTCACCAAGAAAGTCAAACATAGAAGAGTGCAACAGATCTGTACCTGCACTAGAGACCCAAAGAATCCAGCTGAAAACCTAGAGTCCATGACACGTGTCCTCTATGAATCCAGCCAAAGACCTAGAAGTCATGAAATGTCCTCCACAAGTCTGGCTAGAGTCCTGGAGCCCACTGGACAATGTCTCATGACTGTCTTATTGAGGATCTGCACTTTCAAGTCCCTAAGGCCAGCAGAAGCTAGAAAATCTGCACAAGCATGATCTGTGCCCCTCCCAGGCTGGAACCATAAAGCAATGCTCAAGATAAGGACCACAAAAGAATAGCAGCCATTGTCACTGACACTGAGGACTGGATCTGCTCCAACAATGAGAACAGCTGTGTTTGTGTAGAAAAGCCAGAGTGAAAAGTTTCTCCAAGAGAACCAACAGCACAACATCTTCCCCTCCAGTTCTTGTATGGTGTTGGCAATGATCCTCAAATGGGCCTTCCACACCCAGAACCATGCTGGTTATTACAAGTTGCCCATTCATTCATCCACCACAGGTCTCCTCTCACCTAAAGGGAGAGGGGTAGAGTGCTGCTCTGTGTTCTCTCTCTTCAACATGGTTATACTGGATGAATATGCTTTTCAAGAAACAAAGTAAAATAGTGTATTGAATGGTTCTAGCTTTCTCACATGTAGAAAATGCAGACTACCCCCTGGGGCAGAATACATGGGCTGACTGGAATAGGAGGACAAGAGGTGATTCCAAGTGGCCACAAGCAAAGTTTCAGATGCCATGTGAGTGTTCTTACATCTGCCATGAAGTGACCATGTGTTGTCCTTCCTCACTCAACTATGTTTTCCAAAAAATCAACCTTAGCAGAAAAGAAATGAGTGATAGCCCCAACCCCCTTATTCCTGCTCTACCTGCTGTTACAGAACAGCCACCAAGCAGGAAAATAGTGAGGTATCATCTTCTGTGTGACACCGGCCCTCATCATGGTGGTAGATCAGCCAGGGCTATTTGAGTTGGGTCATGCCACTTAGATGTTGCTTTTCAGGTAAGCACAGTGTGACAGAATATTGAATACTGTAGCTTGGTATTAAGTCATTAGCTAAAGAGGCTATCATTTGTGTGTTGCTGAAAATGTGTAATGGATCCATTATTGCTACTACAGAAGTTACACTTAAAATTTCCTCTCCTCTCCTTCCCTCTGCTCTCCTCCAGTCCCCTCTCCACCCCTCTGTTCTCCTCTCTACTCCTCTCTCTCTCCTTCTGTCTCTGCCTTTGTCTCTCTCTTTGTCTCTCTGTCTCTCTCACTGTTTGTTTCTTTTTTACCAGGAATTTTCCAGGCAAGCTCTGGGCTGCTGAATTATATATCTGGCCCTTCATATCTCTTGAGGAAAATTAGGTCTAAATTTTCTGAAAAATCTCAGTCCTACCTACCTAATGAAATATAAGTGCAGATAGAATCAATAAACAAAAGAAAAGCATCCTAAAATTTTCAGCTCTCTAAATGTAAATCCCCAGCATGGTATCCTCAGGACAACTGGCCCCTTACATGGAAAAGGTCATTCAGCTCCATGCCCACTAAATGCAAAATATCAAGGCACACAGGTTGTTTTTAAAGGGAAGATGTCACCCGTGCCTCAGTTTGCCAAAGTTTCCCGAGCTTTGTCATTTCTAAATAGCACATTGACTCTGCCAAGACAGTTTGTGACTGTGATAGCAGCACCCTGAGCAGTGGAGATGTCAAGGAAGAGCACAACTAGACCAATTCTATGATTGAGGGAGATGCCTAGTGTGTCAGGAAAAATGCAGTCTGAGCAGATCCATTTAATTCATTGTGAAAAAAGGGTAGAAGCTAGTCAAGCAGAATAAACTAATGGATTGATGTTGATAGATAAAAAGGTTCCTAGATACATAGATAAAAATCATAAAATGAGCAGCCACTACTTTATGTAGTATGAGGGCAAACATGGGCTGAGATGAAGGGGCCCTGCAGGGAGTTCTGGTCATGAAGTCCTAAGACCTGCCCTCACTACTGTGGCAACCCTCTCCGCACAAAACTCAGAACCCTGCTGAGGATGTCACAGTGCAGTAAGGGCCTGCCCTAATCTTATTTGGCCAGAGATGGTCATACAGGCAGCAGCCATAATGTTCAACTATTTCTCTAATTCCAGAGTCTACAGGTTCAGGGTGTCTGATAAAGTATGTGTCCATGAGTGGGGAGACAATTGATTCCATCTAGACTACACAGGCCGCTATGCAGCAACTCCTCAACTATTACAGACCCCAGAGAGGAGGCGCCCCCAGGACCTACTGCCAGTGATGGTAAAGAACCAACACCCCATTATAAAGCCTCTGCATGCCCAAATACCTACAGCAACATCAAGGTAAATATTCCAGGACAAGTCTCGAGGGGCCCAGAGATGCTCAAGGGCTCTAGACAGGCCTCCCCAGAACCTGTCACAGAAATTCTGGGAAGCCAAAGTCCCAGTTTGGAAAATGAAGTCCCAGACACCAGACTCTTAAATACACGCAGAAGTCTAGTGACCATCAATACTGACCCAGACACCAGTGAAGAGCACTCCACAGGGAGCTACATTTAAGATCCGGCCCAAGCCAGTGTCCTCCATCCCTGACCCCAACTTCGCAAGGAGCTGCACCAAGCTGCGGCATCTGAGGTCACTGCAGGCAGCGAGAACAATATCACTCCTGGAGATCTTCATGCCTGTTTAATCTGGACTGAAAACCCCACAACACTCTCTCCCTCCCGAGCACCCCCAAAATCAACAACTCGTTCCTGCAGGCCCTGAGCACAGGCACAGATGAGGCTCCATCTTCAACAGTGTCGATGTCCTTTGGGGGTCTCAGCGATAAACTTGGAGGTCTGTGTTCAGAAGAAAAAGAGCTTTTCACCCAAACATGGGTGAAGGAAGAAGACCCACACACTCTGTCCCCTAAATCAGAATTGGAAGAAGCCATTTGGCTCTCTGAACCAGAGGAGGAACACCAGCTGTCTCCATGCCACACCTCCTGTGGCTGAACAGCCCAAGGGCCCCTGTGTGAAAGCTCCAACTGCCCAACACAGCATTACCGGCCTCTGGAGAAAGTTCCATATCACCAACGGCCGTTGATTTCAGTTAAAACGTTTTTCCAGGTGCACATTCTGTGCCGTTTGCAAAGACTGCGTGGCAGGCTTCAGGAGCCTAGCATACAAGTGTGCTCGCTGTGACATCTTTGTGCATAAGAGATGCCACACACTAGGGAAGCCAAAGTCCCAGTTTGTGCATAAGAGATGCCCACAACCAAGTGTGGGCAGCGTCCCTCGCCGCCAGACCCCAGGACACCACCCACGGCTTCAGGTCCTGAAGGGCCCTGCCTCGTCCTTCCAGTTACAATGAAGGAAGAACTGACTCAGCATCCAACAGCCAGCAACACGAGGGCGAGCGGCCAGTGTCTGTCTCCGCTGGCTCTCGGGGATCGGAACATCCTCCAAGTGTTTCTAGTGCAGTTGAAAAACAAAGATCAACACGTCGCAGTGAAGGTGGTGAAGAAAGACGGTGCCAAGTACCATTGGGCAAAAGCAGAACGGAGTGTATTACAGTGAGTGTCACACAACCCTTTCCCCATAGCCATGCACACTTTCTTTCATACCCAAGATAAGAGCTTTTGTTTTTTATTTTTCTTTTAGATTACGCAAGTGGAGGAGATCTATTGCTGCACATGCAGCCCCAAAAAGTACTGCCTGAGCCGCACCCCAGATATTATTTGGCAGAGATGGATTTAGCCCTCAATTATCTCCACCTGCACGAGGTCCTGCACCGCAATTTAAAACTTGACAACGTTTCATTGAATTCCAACGGTCACATCAAACTTACTGACTATTGCGTATGCAAAGAAGGACTCAGGCTAGGAGATATCACACAGACGTTTTGTGGAACCCCTAATTCTGTGGCTCCAGAAATCGTTAAGAGCAGAACGGTATGGTTTCAGCATAGACTGGTGGACTCTTGGAGTCATGTTATATGAAATGCTGGTCGGAGAGTCTCCTTTTGCTATTGAGGACCACCATCAATCATCTCCTTCCCTTATTTTAGAAAGTCCTATTCCCATCTGTCTGAAGAAGCTACAGTCGTCCTTGGAGTTTCTTTAAAAGAAGCCAGGGGAGAGACTTGGTTGTGATGAAAAGGGATTTGAGGAGTTTAAATGACACCAATTCTTTCATGATAATAGACTAGGACTTAATGGAAGAAAAGCCTGGTACCTCCATTTAAGCCAATGATTGCTGGAGAATTTGCACTGGAAAACTTTGATTCCTGCTTCAGTAAGAACGGAGCATATTACAGTGAGTGTCACACCCTTTCCCCATAGCCATGCACACTTTCTTTCACACCCAAGATAAGAGTAAGAAACCTGCCTGCCTGACTCCAGAAGACCAGGACAACATGGCAACCACTGAAGTCCATGAATTTGTAGATTCTGAGGATATCAGTCCTCTCAAGTTTTGAAGAATACCAGGTCTGGTCCTGAATTTCCATCTCTGTGTTTGCTATGTCACCATTCCTTGTGACCAGCCTAGATCAACTGACCAAACTTCAAAATTGTTTAGCACCTAATTTTAATTTGTTTCTTTGTACTTTTATTTGATTCTTACACTATATGATAGAGAGCACTGAAAGTCTTCATGTTTAGGATTTAAATATGAAGCAATTGTTTGTTACCCTACCTTTGAAACAATTTTTAAATTTTATTTAATTTTTAATTATATGTATTCAATTCAATTAATTGTTACTTAGTTTTATTTTTTTATTTTAATTTTTATTTTTTAATACCCTGTGTATGACTTCACTTAAGTATGAAGCAATTGCTTATTACCCTACCTTTTAAAGAAATTGTTTCATTTTTATTTTATTAATTTGTTACCTTTTATTTTTAGTTTCATTTATTTTTTATTACTTATTTATTTTTATTTTTCTGTTCATTTATTTATTTTTGTACCCTACCTTATAAATGCATTCTATTTCTTTAGTGGCCCTCATTTTGAGAAACACCCTTTTAAGTTATTCTTTAGTTCTCCAGTCAATAGTACAAAGAATATCCATGACATACAATTTTGAGATAGAAGAAGCCATAATTTACAAGCTTATGAACATTTTTTGAACAAATTTTCAATGCCTGTGTTTGCTATCTTTCTTATTCCACCCACCCCCCCAAAACAAAAAATATTGTCAGTTTTCTAACAATCCTATGCAAACGATGAACATTCATTCTTCTTTGATGACGCTTTTAACTTTTATTCAGGTGGTCTTTTGTTGTGAAATTTTTCAAGTAGTGAGTTCTACAGAAGTCCTCTAAAAAGCAAATAAAGCAGTTTCTAGCCAGCAGGGCTGGCATTTGTTGTTCTAGGCAATAATTTATTTTGTAAAGCCTACAATCAGATCATTTTATTATATATGCATCCTAGATTCGATTTCAATTACCCCCTACTTTTCACTTCTGGATGATTTAAAGCTTGTAAGCAATTACAAAACTATGGTTTTTTATGTTTCTTATGGCCCTATTTCATAATAAATATAACTTTCCCAAACCTTAAATTCGTGTATCACCACATATTCTAATAGCTAATTTTGAAAGTAACATATCAAAAGAAAATGTCTTGTTATTTTCTGCTCTTTAGGCAAATGTTTAGATAGAGTCACATGGCTATCTGCCAGGTATGCCTTCATGGTACCTTTACTGTAGGAATTTGTTTTGTTTTGATTTTTTGTCATGAAAATATGCTTTGGTCATTACACTGTAATCTCTATTTCTGTATCTGTTTCACATTTAAAACCTTTCAATAAGACTTTTGATATACACAAAAAAATGAAAAGCAAAAATAAATCAAATGAAAACTGTCTTTATCAGCTGATGGCATCATTGGGTGCATGTTAGATCCAAGAGGACTGCAGCACTAGTGAGGAAAGTGGGTCACAGGCTACATTATGAGGATTTTTAAAATGCATTATATGGGAGGCTGAAGCAAGAGGATCCCATGTGATGTTAGCCTGGGCAACAGTGGGAACCTGTTGGAAAGAAGAAAGTAGGAAGTCAAGGAGGGAGGAAAGATAGGGTGGGAGGGAGAGAAGATAGAGAAGGAGAGAGGGAAGAATGGAGGGAAGGTGAGAGGGAGGGAGGAAAGGAAGGTGAGGGAGAGAGGGAGAGGGGGAGTGAAGGAGGGGGGAGGAAGGGAGGGAGGGTACGAGGGGGAAGGCACAGCAGTGGGATATAAATACTACCTTCCATTTGGAAGTCTTTTGCACAGTAAAGTATGTATCCAAAAGTTGACTGGGCCTTGCCACTACTAGATATTTCACTAAGAGATAAACACGTGTCTCTCTACAGACTTATACATGGATGTTGATTCTTAGGACTAGCACAAGTAAGCAATGAAAGTATTTGACATTCCCTATAGCAACGTCTGAGAGTTTAAGGTATTCCACATCCTCATTTACATTTGGCATGGTCACTCATCTCTACTTTTTTTTTTTTTTTTTTTTTTTGTGGGGCATTGAATGCAGGCCCTTGCACTTGCCAGGGAAGTGCTTATTCTAATGAGCCATCACCCTGGCCCTATCATCTTTAATTTTGTTCATCCTGTGGGGCCTTTTTGTACCAGGGATTGAAAGCAGGATCTTTTGCTTGCCAGGCTGGCACTTATATGGCTAAGCTATACACCCAGCACTTAATTTCATCCATCTTAGCCATTGCAGTACAAAGAACACAGCCAGGGAATTTGAGGTTCTGGGTGGGACTTCCTGGAGTAACTCCTGAGACAGCCCAAGTCCATTTGTGGAGCTGCATAGGGCAGGGGATCAGTGGTTCCAGCTCAGTTAGGGTGACACAAAGGTAGGCCGCTAAGATGGGGAAGTGGGCATGGAGGAGTGTGTGGTCATAGCAATGGGTGCTATGACCTAGTAAGTGGAGTGCCATGTCCTAGCATAGCAGACATTGTTCCAGGACTCAGGCCATGAGGAAGGGGTACAGGATGTAGGAATGGTCTGTGATTATTCTCAGAGCTCAAGAACTTGGGTGACTGGGGTAGACAAGGGTCAGACTTTTGTAACAAAACCCTCACATGGTCCCAGCTGATCCTACTCAAGACATTTAGAGTCTTACAGAGTAATAAACAGTTGCTTACCAGGTACAAGGCCCTGGATCTGATGCTCAGCACCAGAACAAAAACAAAATAATATTCACACTAAGTTAATGTGTTTCTCTTTCTTCCACTAAAGATATTTCATCGAACTATTAGGACTTGCTCTTTAAAAATAATCCTGATTTCTCTTGAGCTATCTCTATTCTTTTCCTCCTTGGTCAGAAGTGAGGGCAGAGCAGAGATTGTGAATTAACAGGATCTATAGTAAAATTGTACAGAGTTCATATATTTGGGGAGATCTACACCCAGAGTAATACAGCAAGCGGAGATGTACAGCAAGACACGTAAAACAGGATCAAGAAGGGTAAAATGGACTGGTTGGGTGTTAGCTGGGTGCCTACTACAATATTCCAGCAAAGTCACCTTGAAAGTTTTCTCCTAATACCATTCAGATCCTGAAATCTTGAGGTCTGGCAGCTAGGCTGCAGTGTAGAGCTCCAGAAATCAACAACAGTCTCCTGACCTATGACTTGTCCTCTCTCCCTGGCCGGACACCAAATCTGGATTTCACCACTGCAAGGATGAAATGGGCTCAAGAGATTAAAATCTCAAAGAAAATCAATCAGGTATAGGAACATAGACTAACAGCATGGATAAATTCATGGCCATGACAATGAGCCAGAGAAAAGACACTGAAAGAACATCATATAATATTCCATCTCCATCAATTCAAGAGCAGTAAAACTGGCCAGGCGTGGTGGCACATATTGGAATCAGAGCACTCAGGAGACTGAGGCAGGAGGATTGCTGTGGGTTTAAGGAACACCCATTTATATACATTGTGAGCTGAAGGTCAGCCAGTGGGACTCTCTGCCCCATGAAAGAAAAGGAAATAAAACAAACAAATGAACAAAAAAAAAAAAAAAAATCCCAGGAAAATGAATATATGGTAATAACATGAATGAAGGTAAAATGCTTGAAGATAAAATTTTCTTTTACCTTCTCTCTCTCTAAGTTTCTAGTCCTTACATTTGTTATTTTCAAGGTTACAGAGAGCCACTAAAAGGTCTTAGTCATGAGAGAGATGTGGTATGGTTTGCATTGTAGTGACATCATGGAATGGTTTGTGAAAGAGGATCATGTTAGAGTGAAACTGTCACTGCATTACTGATAATGGATTGTCACAGTAGAAAATAGGAGAATTTGGAGCGATTCAAAAGATGTTCAGAAGGTAGAGGCAGCACATCCTGAGTGGATGTAAGCCAGCATTGATGAGAAGGTCAAGGGTAATGTCTAGGTTTCTAACTTGGAGCTAGAAAGATGGATGATGGTTCTGCTTGATGTGATAGGGAAGACAGAAGAAAGATGAGGATTGGGGGAAATGAGAATGTGAATTTTGGATATGCCACATGAAGGGAAAACCACTGTATTGAATAGTATTGTACTTACCATTTTGTGGTTGAACTGACTCAAGGAAATTTGTAGAGTGAGAAGAGAAATACACCTAGGCTATAAACAAAAGCAATACTAGGTGACAAGAGAAAAGGGGCATAACAATCCTGGAATGAAATTATATTGCTAAGCTACAGTGATACAAACAGCATAGTACTTGCACAGCAATGAGATGAGGAAGAAAAGAGGATGCAGAAACAAACTCAAGTACATTCAAGTAACTGAAGTAAACAAAGACTCACCCCACTGATTCAGGAGCAGAACATCTTGTCAGTGTGACAAAAAGGGTTCTCCTGCAAGGCTGCAGCAGGAACAAGTGGAGCACAGCAACCAGACCCAAGTCACACCCACCAGCAAGAGTCTGAGCTTCATACATCCAGACCTGATGCTAAGGAAAAACTCAATCTAAGCGCTACACCAAACTCCAAAAGTCAATGGTATACAAAATGACAGAAGGAACAAAAAGCAGTCTCAGGTCCTGAGTCCACCCAGTACAAATGCAAAAGACATTAGCATAGAGGAAACTGGAAATCACACACCTGCAATCTCTAAAATAATAGCTTTGGAAGTAAAGAAACAACTGCAGAAAGGTATAGAAGAGATCATATCAGAAATAATTTCTGAAGTAAAAAGTGTCACAAAAACTATAATCAAAGAAGTACTAAGTGCTTCTAAAGAACACACTGATAAAAAACAGAGCAGAATATAGAAATGATGGAACCCCTGAATAAGCAATATAGGAAAGAAATAGAATGTATGAAACAGATCCAAAGTGATATACAGGAAATTAAAACCTCAATCACAAGCTGGCAAATCTCTTTGAGTGAAAGTGAAAATAGACTTTCTGACCTTAGAGACACCATTGCAGCTAGTGAAAAAGTAAGCAAAGATCTTATAAAAACAACTTGGATACAGGAAAAAATAATTCAACACCTGTAAGACAATGCAAAGATGAACAATGTGAGACTAATAGGCATCAATGAGAAGGAAGGAGTCAATAAAAATGATATAAAAAGAATATGGGCAGAAGTAATAGCAGAAAACTTACCAAATAAGGGGCAACAATCTTACAATCAGGTAACTCAAGCCTATAGAATTCTAAATAACATCAACCCAATTAAAACCACTCCCAGACATATAATAATCAAGATCCCAGAAATTCAGCACAGGAACAATATAATAAAAGCCACTAAAGAAAAGAAACAGATCATGTTTAAAGGAAAAAACCCATCAAAATAATGGCAGATTTCTCTTCACAAACCATCAAGTCAAGAAGAGCATGGAGCAAAGTACTTCCAAGTCTTGCACGAAAACGAATTCCAACACAGACTGATATACCCTGCAAAACTCTTTCAAGTATAATGGAGAAGTAAAATACTTCCATGACAAAGAACAACTAAAGAATTTCATGATGACAAAGCCAAACCTGCACAGACTATTAAATGATGTTCTAGAAGAGGAGCAAAATGATCACAACCCCCTGAATGAGAATGGAAAGAACCCACAAATAGGGCAAACAAACACAGGAGATTAAGAGGTATACAATAGTATTCTTTCAGTTGTTGTTTTGTGCACAGCAGCAAAATATTTCCATCAGCACACTCTACAAATGGACTTCTCTTGCACTCTATGGGTCAAAATTCCATATAGGACTACAGAGTAGATTCAAGGAAATAGCTGTATCTCAGTCCCATAAGTGACACCTGACCACCAGTAAATGTCATGGTCATTATCCATGTCCACAACACACTAGAACTTTGTGTGATATCCTATCACCAGACTCTCAGAAATGATGGTCATTTATTTGTCATTCCAGCATTTATCTTATGTTTTATTCTTAGTATTTCTTTGCTATCATAAAAACTGTTTCTTAGTTCAATTGTTTGGAAACATTTAATTTTAAATTAATTAGTATTTAATTTTCTGAATATTGCTTAATCTCAATTTTTGTTTTAAGATTTATACTATATCTTTGAATTACAATTTATTGAAAAGACATGGTATATCTTCTTCTAGTATTAGAAACTTTAAAAGGTATATTTATATTTTCTGTTGACTTTATATTACTTCTTCCATTTCCTTTGTACAAACATACACACACGTATATATGAAAAAAAGAAAACAAAATACATGTATAACCTGATGTAAGGTTAGTACTGTTTCATAGAAATCTTCAGTGACCTTTTAAATAAGGGTTCATCTAATATATTTTACATAGTCCTGCATAACTATCACTTTGAGAGCTCTGTATTGTTCATCCAGGAATATACTGCAACTTCTATTGCCTTTTGAATTATACTCTTTGTTATTTCCTATATGCTATGTCTGGAGGTATTAAAATATTTGAAGTTTGTATAACTAGAAAATATTTTACTTTTAGTTTTCAAAGGAATGTTTGCTAAGTATAGGCAAGAAAAAATTCAAGTACATGCAATAAAGAATGAAAAGGGTGAAATCACCACAGATCCAGTGAAAATTCAGAAGATTATCAATAGTTACTTCAAGAATCTTTACCCTCACAGAATAGAAGACATAGAAGAAATGGACAAATTCCTTCAAAGGTAGAAATTACCAAAACTGAGCCAAGAAGATATAACAACTCTCAATAAGTCAATAACAGCCAACAAAATATGAAATGTAATAAAAAGCCTACTAACAATGAAAAGTCCAGGTCCTAATGGATTCACAGCTGAATTCTACAAGAAATTTATAGAAGATATAATCCCTACATTCACAAACTCTTCAATGAAATTGAAAAGGAAGCAGTCCTCCCAAAATCATTTCTGGAGGCAAGTATAATACTGATTCCAAAACCATGAAAAGATACAACCAAAAAAGGAGAACTACAGGCCAATCTCCCTCATGAACATAGACACAAAAATAAAAATACTCAATAAAATCCTAGCAAATAGAATACAGCAAATCATCAAGAAGATCGTACACCATGACCAGGAAGAATTCATCCCAGGAATACAAGGATGGTTCATATTCAAAAATCTATAAATGTAATAGACTATATTAATAGACTGAAATCTAAAACCAACATGATCACCTCGTGATGGAGAGAAAGCTTTTGGCAAAGTCCAACACTCATTCATGTTCAAGGTCCTACAGAAGATTGGAATAGATGGACTCTATCTTAACTTGATCAAAGCCATCTATGACAACCCAAAAGCTAATATAATCTTAAATGGGGAAAAACTGAAATCTTTTACTCTTAAATCAGGTACAAGACAAGGATGTCCTCTATCACCCCTCCTATTCAATATAATCTTGGAAACCTTGGCAACAGCCATTAGAAAAGAAGGAGAAATAAAGAGAATAAGAATAGGTAAAGAAGAAGTTAAATTATCACTATTTGCAGATGACATGATACTTTACTTGGAAGACCCCAAAAATTCCACCAAGAAACTACTAGAACTGATATGGAAATTCAGTAGCATAGCAGGGTACAAAATCAATACTCAAAAGTATTCCTCTACACAGATAATAAGCACATTGAAAGGGAAACAATATAAACAATAACTTTTATAATAGCACCACAGAAAATGAAATACCTTGAAATTCATTTAACCAAGGAAGTCAAAGATCTTTTAATGGAAAATTACAACACCCTAAGAAAAGAGATTATAGAGGATTTCAGAAAATGGAAAGATATTCCATGCTCCTGGATAGGAAGAACCAACACTGAAGATAGCCATACTCCCAAAATTGCTGTACAAATTTAATGCAATCCCTATCAAACTGCCACCAACATGCCTCCCAGACCTAGAGAAAAGGTTCCTAAAATGTATTTGGATCCACAAACAACCTAGAATAGCAAAGGCAATCTTGACCAATAAAAACAAGGCAGGAGGCATCACAATTCCTGACTTGAAATTATACTACAAAGCCACTGTGATAAAATCAACATGGATTAGAAGGTGCAGAAGCATCTGCAAACAAACTCAGCCATCTGATCTTTGACAAAGGAGCCAAACATACTCACTGGAAGAAAGATAGAACAAGTGTTGCTGGAAAACTTGGCTTTCTACATGCCGAAATCTAAAACTTGACCGAGCTCTATCACCATGCACTAAGTTAAATTGAAAATGGATTACAGATCTAAACATTAAAACAGAAACACTCAATCTCCTGGAAGAGAAAGTAGAAAGAACTCTTGAAGACATAGGGGTAGGTAAAGAGTTCATGAACAAACATATATTCGCATGGGAAGCACTTGAAAGAATCAACAACTGGGATCAACTCTTCTTGAGGAGCTTCTGCATATCAAAAGAAATTGTCAACAGAGTGAAAAGACAACCCACAAACTTTGAAAAAATCCTAACTAAAAAGCAATCAGACAAAGGTCTGCTATCTAGAATACATAAAGAACTAAGATATAGTTAGTCCTCAAATTTAAAGATCCAATTCAGAAATCGGCATCTGAGATGAATACTCACTTATAAGAGGACGAAATTAACGAAGCTAATAAATATATGAAAAAATGCTCCAGATCACTAGCCATTTGTGAAATGCAATTAAGTATAAAATTCAAAGAGGATTGATTTTTTCTTTCTTTCAGCCCTTTAATGAGTCTAGATTCTTACACACTTGGTCTTTTTTTTTTTTTCTTTTTTCTTCCTAATGTGGAATGAGATGCTATTTAATTTTGTTCTTCCATAGCTAATATTTTTATGCATATGCTTTAATCATGTTTTTCTTCATAATGAGTTTTGGACAATTTTAGTTTTGTGTATCTTGGTATGATTTTATTTAAATGGCTTATGCAAAAGTTTTGTTTTCTTGGAAATGTGGTATTATAAGTTGAACTAAATTTAGAAATTTTAAATCTTTAAATATTTATTGCCTACTTTTTTCTACTTTGATAATTCTAATTATATGAATATAAAAAATGGAAAGAAAGGAGCAATTAATGTTTACAATTTTTGTTTTTACTCTGATTTCTTTTCCTCTTTTGAATTTCTTATAACTTCTTAGTTATTATTTTTTTAAAACAAAACTTGAATGTTTATATCTGATAATCTGAAAATTAATTTGCACACAGCATCATGTACTACAGCAACCATTGTCAGATTCCTATTACTTTGTTTAGTGAAAACTTGTATCATGTATAATGCTGTTTTCTTCTATCATTATTTGGTATTCTTTAAAAATAATAATAAAAAGTACAAAAGAATGGTTCTGGGAAAACTTGGCATCTATAGAAGATTGAGTCTAGATCCATATGTCTTGCAACATACTAAATTTAAAATCAAAATGGATCAGAAAACTAAATGTTTAAGTAGAAAGACAGCCTAGGGGCTGGAGAGATGGTTCAGTGGAATAGGTAATTCCCTATTAAGCACGAGGGCCTGAGTTCAATGCCTGATTCCACCAAAAATAAAATAAAATAAAATAAAATAAACAGGGGCCTGCTTCTCCTTTGTTTTGATTTTCATAAGGTTTCTTCTAATGTACAAAACATTTTTCTGCAGTTTTCTGTTTTCTAATCCCAATGGAAGACAGAAAATAGTTACCTAAAATATGTTGGTTTGTTTTGTTTTTAATTTAGTACCTGGCTTGTATGATGCTTTCATCCTGTTTCTGAGTCATTTTGTATTAAAAACCAAATAGATGTCTTTTTACAAGAGTTACGTGAATTGGACCTGCTGCTTTCTGTCTTTTCCGTGAGGCTTGATTGCTATAAATCATTAGGCATGACTTTGGTCAGGGGGTGGCATTCGAACTTTTTTTTTAGTAATAGAGATTGAGCTCAGGGTTCTCTCTCTCTCTCTCTCTCTCTCTCTCTCTCTGTATTGAGATATATATATATATATATATATATATATATATATATATCTGAATACATTTAGTTATACCGAGGAATAAATCCATTGTCAAAAGTGGGCCGTGGTTAGACAATCTTCTGAGACTTCCTCATGCCAGTGGGCTTCCAGGTGATTCACACTTGCACCGAGGGCCCACCATAAGTTGAGGGAGGTGACAGTCAAGGCTACAGAGATTCAACAAGGAAGTTTAAAATTCCCTAGCTTAGGTAGTTTCACAGAGTTGAAGTAGTGATGTTAGGGTTGCTCTAAATATCTTGCAAAATTTGACTGACTCCAGCTCGTGGGCTTTTGTTTGTTGGTAGCTTTTACATTGTATCTCTAATTTCAATGATTGATATTTCTCATGGTTTGTAGTTTCTGCAAGGAAAACAATACAGGACACATTTTATAGTATTAGTTTATAAGGAATCATGCAAGAATTGTATCGAAGAACTGCAAGAAATCTGTCCACACACTAAAGATTAAAGAATCCAGCTGAGGACCTGGATCCTAATACTCTGCATGAGGCCAGCTGAAAACCTAGAGTTCATAACAGTGCAGCACACAAGTCCAACTGGAGGCCTAGAGTCCACAGTAAAGTCTCATGCAGGCCTTCTTTATGGATCTGCCCTGGAAGGGCCCAAAGATCAGTGGTGCAAGATAGAGAGCCTATGCCCATGGGACAAGGGATCTGTCCCTAGTGACCTGATGGATGTGAACTGGAGCCAGAAAGCAATGCTGAAGGCAAGCACCAGAGCCCTCCCAAAAGCACTAGAACCATTCTCAGGGAGGTCGCAGCTCCTCAGTATCCTGGAAGATAGCACCTTCCTACTGACACACAGTGGCTGTCATTTATCAAAATGCTGCTGTGTACCAAGAACAATGCTAGTCCTAGGTGTCTGTGGACTTTCACTAAGATAAGCTATTGCAATAAGGAAAAGAATGAGTGAATGAAACTTGGATGTAGGTGAGCCATATTCTTAAAGCACCTGTAAGAAAGCCAGAACAAGAGTAAAATATGAAACAGCAAGAAGGAGTCTTTGAAATGAAACAGAAAAACTCCAACTATAACTCAGATTTTCCTGAAGACACACATGTTACCACATTTTTCTCTGGTTAGGCAGTAAAAGAATCACAAACCTTTGCAGCAGATGAGAGTGAAGATCACGTTTTATGGAAAAGAACAAGATGTGAGTGAAGGGTTCAGGCAGCAGACACACTAGGGAGATCATAGTAAAGAACTCAGAGCTCAACACAGGATGCCGGAGATTCGTGAGTTTTTTCTCTCTTTCCTCTACTTTCAGGGGCTGTGAATTCAGAGGTGAGGCAGAGGAAGATATGAATTTATTGTTTTAAGATGACAAAATTTTGTACCAAAATATCATCTGCTAGGGTCAATGGAAGGGATTAGAAATTTTGTGCAGGGATAAAAATTAATCACTTATGCATGGAACAAGAGCAAAATGTCAGAAAACTAATGCATCACCTAGAGTAGCACAGAAGCTGAGATTAAGAAGATAAAAATGGGGACCAAGTGTCATCGTGTACACCTATAACAGCTAGTTGGAGGCCTGAAATAGATATAGAATTTGAGGTCAGCCAGGGCAACAAAGAGTCCCTATCTCAAAATAAAGTTAATTTAATTTTAAAAATGTGTTTTAAGGGCCAGTCAAATAGCTCAGTGGATAAAGATGCCTAATTTGAGTTCTACATGTCTCAGTTATATCTGTATATCAATTCTTTCTCTTGACGGAGTTTTCGGTGATGACATCTGTGAACAGACTTTTATATCATTTGTGCTATTTTTTGCACTTTCATTGACTCCAACCCATCTGATGTTTCTGTGCATTATATAGCAAGTTATAATAGATTGATTTCTCATACTTGCTTGCTATTTTTAAGAAATCATTCTTTTCATGATCAGCGATGACAAACCTGTTTTCTGTTCCTGAGCTTCTGTTTTCACCATGGTTTATTCTGATGCAGATAATTTCAGTGGAAACTTTAATATAATGGATATCTTCTGGAACCTATTTCATTGATTCCATTTCTTTCCTATTAGGAAATCAATTGTTCCTATTATTTTTCCAAGCTTCTCCATTTTAAAAAATATATGTGCTTTAGGATCATTAACCATGTTTTCCACTGTGGTCATTATCTCTTTACTTATCTGAGAAATTGTTTCTGATTTGAACTTTTCTAGAGTGAGTCTTCTTCATTTGTTTTATTGTTACCAGTTCACAGAGGCTAGGTGTGTGCCTTTCAGATTCTCTAACCTTATTACCCCTGATTTGCCTTTGGTGGATTGGATATCTGTGTTTGCATCTTATTTAGGCATATTCTCATTTTTTAGTTTAATTTGTGGATTAATAGCCCATAACAAGTTTCTTTGTTGTTAGTATTTAGAAACCTTAGGAAAGGACACCTATTTCTTATAGGTGTCTTCCAAGTTTGGCTGATTTTTGGGTTTTGAATTGGTTGCAAGGTCCTACCCTTCAAATTATTGGAAATGAGAAGATGCTGACTGCTTGGCCTCCTCTCTGGTTCTTTGGCACATGCCCACAGAATTTTCCATGCTTCTTAAGCAATTTTACTCTTGGCATATGAGGAAGAACAACTGCATACAACATTTATGTCACTTTGGCTAAAGTAATACAATCAGAACAACCATAATATCAAACACAAGCTAGACAATGACAAACTGAAGTAACTGTTAATCATGTGAATTAGATTTATGGTTATATGCAAAATACAAAAAAAAAATTTAAACTTTTATTTAGTAAATAGATCCCCAAAATGCCAACTTTTCCCTCAGGAGAGAAAATTAGGGGAAACACAGAGAAATTGAAGAAGAGAAAGATTATAGACAAGGCTAGAAGGCAAGGTGGAACAAGCACACTTTGGGAAAATGTTGTAGAACACAGGAGGGACCGAGAAAAAGGAAGAAGTGAAGAACAAAACAGAAAAAAAAACCAACTCAGGAATTAAAAATCATGTTCATAGTCTTATATGACCAGATCAAACAATGAAGAGGAAATAAAACAAGAAAAGAGTGAGAGACAAAAATTGTTCACTATAAAGTTTGTCTCTGCTGTGATTAGCAAGACAGTATGTTGTGAAAGAGTATAGATCCAAGTTGATTTATCCCACCATGCTAGCAGTAGTTTTGTAGTGGCGTAGTGGATTAAAAAGCTTTTGAATAGAAAGAAAACTAGGTGGCAACATTTAAGAGCTTTGGTGGGTGGACTCTGGGCAGCCTACGGGGCTCTGGGAAGATCTGACCTTCCTTAGTTTCCAGTGCATAGACATGGAGCTTCTGTTAGTGCAGGCCCAAATTTTACAGAACTCAGGACTCTGAATGGCCTGTGATATGCAGGAGAACTGCGATTTATGGTGCCAGCTCAAGCATGTGCAGAGCTTTCATGAACTTATTTAAGAACTTGGGACGTTTCTGGGTAGCCTGCTGAACTCTGTCTGGGTGTTTACTGTAAGCTTCAAAACTTCCAAAATGCAGGAGAAAAAGGGCAATCTCAATCCTCTATGCTACCCAGAAGAAATTAAGGAGATAAATACATACAAGAACTAAGAAATCACACAACTTAAGCTCTGAAATTATAGCAATGGAAGTAAATAAACAAGTCCATCAGGCTATAGAAGAAATAAGATCAGAAATAATCTCTCAGGTTCAAAAAGAAATGAAAATTGTGAAAGAACTGCTCAGCACAGCTAAGAAAAACGTAGACTGAAAAATAGAGAATAAAAAATGATAGAAACACTAAATGAACAAAATAAGAAAGAATTAGAATGCATGAAACAAATTCAAACAGATATCCAGAACTTCATTGAAAGCTGACAAAACCACTTGAATTAAAACTGAAGATAGTATTTCAGGCCTTGAAGATGGGGATGCAACTAATGAATGTGAAAAGAGAGATACCTTAAAGCTAACAATGAATGAGGAAATAATAATTCAGCAGCTAAAAGATGATGCAAAGAAAATATAAGAATAATAGATGTCAGTGAAGGAGTTGGAAACAGCACAAATAACATAAAAAGATATTTTCAGAAGAACTGAGAAATTTTTCTAGAAATGAGAAAAGAACCTCACACACAGTTAAGTGAGATGTAGACCTCCAAACAGCTATGATCACAATGAATCCACACTTATACACATAATAATCAAGACATCAGAAATTCAGCGAAAGAATAGAATATTATAATCTGCTAGCGGGAAGAGATCAACTACAATGGAAAGTCCATCAGAATCATGGCAGATTTGTGAGCACAAACCATCAAATCAAGAAGAGCCTGGAGTAAAGTATTTCAATTCCTGAAAGAAAATGACTTCCAACCCAGATTGATGTACCACACAAAACTGTCTATTAAATTCAGTGGTAAAATAAAATCTTTCCATGACAAAGTACAATTGAAGAAATTCATTACCACAAAAACCTAACCTAGAAAGAGTACTGAGAGATACTCAGTACTCTATCTCTTCCTCTTGCCATTTTCCCATAACAAGTATATAGTAACCTTGTTTATTTCTTTGAATGATTTTTTCATTCAACCTAACCTAGAAAGAGTACTGAGAGATATTCTAGAAAGAGGCAAGACCAACAGAAGGAAAACATCAACCAGAACAATTGTTTAAAAAGAGGGAAAAAGTGTGGAACATATAGGAGGAAAATAACATGAAAAAGGTAAAGCAATACACATGTTATAACTATCAATGTAAAAAGCTTCAATTCACCAGTCAAAAGAAACAGACTAGCAGAGTGAACTAAGAAACAAAGTCCAACAATATGCTGTGTACCAGAAACACATATAAGTCAAAAGGAAATTCACAGACTAAAAGTCAATTGAAGGAAAACAATCCTCCATGACAAAGGAGGTCAGAAAAAAAACAGGGGTAGGTATCATGGTTGCTGACAATATCATTGTTAAATCAAAAATCATTCAAAGAAATAAACAAGGTTACTATATACTTGTTATGGGAAAATGGCAAGAGGAAGAGATAGAAATTATAAATATATATGCAACAAATGTAGGAACACCCACGTACATAAGACAAATTTTAACAGACATAAAAAAAATCAAATAAGCAACAATACAATGGTAATGGGGACTTTTATGTTGTCACTGTTACAATGAGATAGATCAACTAGGAAAAACCTCTGCAAAGAAATAAAAGAACTAAACCAAACTTGTGAAGAAATTCGGTTGGTGGACCTTTATAGAGTGTATCACCCAGCAACAACAAAATACACATTCTTCTCAGCTGAACATGTGACATGCTCAAAAATAGACCATATCCTAGCATACACAGCATGTGTAAGTAAATGAAAAGTAATTGAAATAATCCCATGCACACTATTCTGACAGCAGCGCAATACACCTAAGAATTTCTAACACAAGAAACTACAAAGCACCATAAACACATGGAAGTTAAATATCAACCTCCTAAAAAAACAGTTGGTCACAGATAAAGTTAAAGAAAAAAATTAATGTTTACAATCAAATGAAAATTCAGGTACAGTTTACCAAAACCTGTGGGATACAATGAAAGGTGTCTTAGGGGAAAATTTAAAGTGGTAAATTCACACATTAGGAAAACAGAACAAGCCCAAATAAATGACCTTATTCTGCACTTCAAGCTTGTAGATAAAGAAGAGTAAATTAAGCCTGAAGCCCAAAGAAGGCAGGAAGTTATAAAGATTAAAGAAGAAATTAATAAATAGGAGATAAAGAAAATAACACAAAGAATAAGTAAATCAAAGAGTTGGTTCTTTGAAAGAATAAATACAATTGAAAAAACCCTAGCCAACTTCAACCAAAACAGGAAATAAAAACCCCAAAATCATGTAATAAACAATGAAAAAAGTGAAGTCACTAGAGAAGATCATCAATACCTGCTTCCTAAATTATTACTATCACAGGATAGAAAACACAGAGGAAACAGAAAATTTCCTTGATACATGTGAAATGTTAAAGCTGAATAAAGAAGATATACAAACTCTGAATGACACAATAATGAGAAACAAAATTGTAAATGTAATAAAATATCTAAAGACAAAGAAAACCCTAAGTCCAGATGGATTCACAGCAGAATTCCACGAGATATTTAGCAAAGATTTAATGTCAACATTTCTCAAACTCAGACAAAGGTATTCCATTGCTATTTAAATATTGTAAGTGTGTGAGTTCAGCAAAATAATCTAATATAGTCCAGTAGTCCATTTTAATAGTGGGTTACCCATAGAACTGGAAATGTCAGAAGTCATTGACATGAACCTTTTACAGTTCAGCATATTAATGTGGCTTTACTTTTTATATCTCATTTTTATACTTTTAAAAGGTGGATATAAATGAAGGACCATTTCATAGTGAGAAAAATATATATCTGTATGTACAAAATAGGATTGATATATAGCTACTTTCTCTTAATTCAATGAGAAGAAAGATTTGTACTAAACGTGTTTAGACAGGATATCATGTGTGCGTTTGTACTATGAATAACTACTACAAAGACAACAATATGCAATGTATTATTGTAACTGTCCTACTAACCTGATTTGAAACTGTCTTGTTGCTATTTGTTTCTCAATAAAATGAAATAAAATTTCTCAAACTCTTCAATGAAATTGAAAGGCAATGATTTCTCCCAAAATCATTCCTTGAGGCAAGTATTAGTCCTGTTCTAAAACCAGAGAAAGATACAACTAAAAAAGAGAATTACAGTCCAAACTCTAATGAATACAGATGCAAACATCATCAATAAATTACTAGAAACAGAATGTAACAAATCATCAATAATATTAGACATCACAACCAAGCAGGATTCAGTCCCGGAGTGTGAGGCTATTACAATATATACAAATCCATAAATGTAATACACCACATCAGTAGAACTAAAAATAAGTACCAGATGATCATGTCAATAGATACAAAAAAAGCTTTTGACAATTTCAACACTCATTCATGGGACTTGGAATTTTCAGCAATGCTGAAACTGTTAGGGCTTTGGCAACTCTTAGAAATGGGCTAAAATGCCTTTTGCACAAAAGGATGTGCATGAGTCTTTGGGGATCCAGTAGCATAATGTTATGGTTATTATCTGGTTGTCCCCCCAAAGCCTCACACAGTCATGGTATGGCTTTTGGAGTTTGTTATTAATTCACGATCCAATGCTGCAATTAAGGATGTGAGTGCCCCGTGGCAGACACGCTGCATTACAGTGTGAGGAGGGAGGAGCGACTAGCTAGCTGCCTACGCTGCTGCTCCACCTTGTTCTCTTTGCTCTTTGCCAGCGCCTTGAATGGCTGCTCTGTACCACCATGTGACACTCTTCCTTGGAGATAGATGAGTGTGGATTAAACCTCTACTAACTATGAGTTAAATGAACATTTCCTTCCTTCTTTTTGTGTTTCAGGTATCTGGCACAAATGAGAGAACAGTAACTAGCATACTAAGACATTAACCAAGAACTAACATCATACTAAGTGGTAAGAAATAACTGAAGGCCTTCACTTTAAAATCAGGAACAAAACAAAGATATGCACTGTATTTACTCCTATTCAATATAGTTCTGGAAATATTAGCTAGAGAAATTAGATAAGAGAGAAGAATAAAAGGAATAAAGAATTGAAAAGAAGAAATAAAATTATCATTATTTGTGCATGAATAATACTCTGCTTAGAGGATCCAAAAATCTCCACAAAATATCTTATAGATTTAATGACCAAAGTCAGTAATATCGCAGGATAGAATATCAACACCCAGGGGCCAGGGAAATGGCTCAGTGGAATAAATGCTTCCTTGGCAAGCATAAGGACCTGAGTTCAATCCCCTGTTCTGAAAAAAATCAGCATCCAAAATCAGTAGCATTTTTGTTCACAAATAATGAATGCATTGGGAGAGAAATTTGGGAAATCTCTTCTTTCACAATAACATCCAAGGAAATGAATACTTAAAAATCAATCTCATAAATGCTATAAAACATTTTTATGAAAATTACTGTACTCTGAGAAAAGATTGAAGAGTATTTGAGAAAATGCAAAGAGTTCGTGCTCCTTGATAGGAAGAAAGAACATTGTGAAAATGGCCATATTCCCAAAATTCTTATACAGATTCAATGCAATCACAATTAAAATACCATTAGTATACCTCATAGTGGAGAGAAAACTTCCTTCAAATTCATTTGGAGCCACAACAGACTCAGAATATCGAAAGCAATCCTGGGAAAGAAAGGAAAGGCAGGAGGTGTCGCCATCCCTGACTTGAAGTTATACTACAAAGCTGCTGTGATAAAAATCAGTCTGTAAAACCCGGGCGTGGTGGCGCATGCCTGTAATCCCAGCACTCGGGAGGCTGAGGCAGGAGGATTGTTGTGAGTTCGAGACCAGCCTGAGCTACAAAGTGAGCTTAAGGCCAGCCTGAACTGCATAGTGAGACCCTGTCTCAAAAAGACAAAAAAAAAAAAAAAAAAAAAAAAAAAAAAAAAAAAAAATCAGTCTGTACTGGCATAGCGACAGACCTGAGTATCAATGGAACAGATTAGAAAATTCAGAAACAACTCAAAATACATTCATCCAACTTATCTTTGATAAAGGGACCAAGCATGCTCACTGGAAGAAAAAAAATATATAATACTCTGATAAAAGAGATTGAAGAGGATTTAAGAAAATGGGAAAATATTCCTTACTCCTAGATAGGAAGGACCAAGATTGTGAAAATGGCCATACTTCAAAAAATTTTATGCAAGTTCAATGTAATCCCAATTAAATTACCATTACTATACCTCACAGATAAAGAAAAACAATATTTCTAAATTTCATCTGGAACCAAAAGAGACCTAGAATAGCAAAATCAATTGTGGGTAACAAAGGAAAGATAGGAGGCACCATAAAATCAGTATGGTACTGACAAAATGAAATAAAATAAAACTGAGGATCAATGGAACAGATTAGGAGATGTAAACATAACTACAAACACACTCAGCTACCTTATATTTGAAAAAGGGGCCAAACATGTTCATTGGAAGAAAAATAGCCTCTTCAATAAATGCTGCTGAAAACTGGCTTTCCACATGCCAGAGGCTTAAAATAGACCAAGCCTATCACCTTGCATGAAACCACAGTCAACATGGATCAAAAACTGAAACCTTAAATTTTGTGGAAGAGAAAGTAGGTAGAAACCTTAAGGACACTGGAGTAGATAAAGCGTTCATGAACAAAACCAAACTTTAGAGCTCACCAAATAGCTCAGCAGATTAAAGCACCTGCAAGAAGGTGCTGGAATCAGGGGTTTGAACCCAGTGCCTGCTGTGCTAACCTCACTCCTGGGGCAGGCTGAGATGGCAATTGAGACTGGGTATGGTGGCCAGTGCCTATAATTCCAGCTCTGGGAGGCTGTAAACAGGCATATCACTATGAGTCTGATCTGGTAGTGAAACCCTGAACACCCTGTAGATCCTTTCTTAAAATAAATAAAAAAAAAAACTGTACTGAAATTACTGTGAAGAATCAACAACTGGAATCTCAGTTTTTGAAAAGTTTCTATACTTCATAGCAAATTTCCAAGAGATAAAGAAAACTCACAGACTGTTACAAATTGTATCTAACTGTCCTTCTGAAAAAGGACACATAAATCATTTTAAAATGTCAGCTCCCCCAAATTGAAAAGCCTAATCCAAAAAAAGGCGAAAGATTTGTACGATCTGAAGAGAGGCAAGATCTGCACTAATGGTGGTTGGACAGGATATTTTGTCGGCTTCTAGTACTATGGTCATCCACTAGGAAAATAATTATTGAATTTTTGATATAATTCAGGTATAAAAAATAAGATAAGTAAGCAGCTACACTCTTAATTCACTGATAAGAGATATCTGCTAAAATAATATCTGTAAATATAATATCATGTATGCACCTTGTACAATACCAAAACGTTATGAAAACAGTTTGCACTGTATTAATTTATCAAATCTGTATGGTTAAGGTGTCTTGAAACTGTCTGATTGACATTTGTATTTCAATAAAAGAAAGAAAGAAAGAAAGAAAGAAAGAAAGAAAGAAAGAAAGAAAGAAAGAAAGAAAGAAAGAAAGAAAGAAAGAAAGAAAGGCCTAATCCAAAAATGGGCATCTGTTATGAACATACCTTTCTCAGAGAAAGAAATACAAATGGGAAGCAAAAATATAAGAAAATGTTCAATATCATTGATCATTTGAGAAATGCAAATCAAAACATTGAAATAACAGCTCACACAAGAAAGAATTTCTAGCATCAAGCAGTCAGCCAATAACAAATGCTGGAGGGGCTGTGGAGGCAAAGGAACCTTTCTCCACTGTTGGTGAGAGTACAGACTGGTACATCTGCTATGGAAATCTTAAAAAGCTAGGACTGGAGATCCCATTCTAGACATCTATTCCTGTCCTCAATGTTTTTCCAGAATTACTGAAAATCTCATACCATATCAACATATGTGTACCTATGCTTCTAGCAACATAATTTGTAATAGCTAAATCCTGGAAACATCTCATAAACTGAAGAGTGGAAAAAGAAGATGTGGAAATTTTACACAATTGAGTATTACTCTGCTGTAAAATAAGATAAAGCTAAGTCTTTTGGAGGTAAATGGATGCAACTAGAGAACATACTCTTAAGTGAAATAAATCAGACCCACATGTGTAAACATCATATTTTTTTCCTTTGTATGAGAATGTAAAAGAGAAAAACAGAATTTGAAGGTACAGTAAGTACTGGGGAAAGGGAATGAACTTATTCAAAAAGAATGAGTTATTGAGTTGAGGAGAAAGACAGGAAAGGGAGTGATTGAAAGATATTTATGAATGTATGTAATCAGGATGGCTTGGACAACTGTACTATGCATTTATTCTGTTCTATATAAAAGAGCACATAATTTGTTTTGTCTCCTTTTTTGAATTGACTGTATTTTTTTCTTTTAATTTCATATTCATTTTGTTCTTTTTCTTCCTTTCTCCAATTTTGCATATATCTGATAATAGGAACAACTGTTTGGAAGATAACACGATGTATTACAACAATACTGGGAAACTCACATTACCTTTTTAAGTGAAATTCTGTAGCACTTGTAATTTTTTCTGGTTTAATTCCAATTTGTACTCTCGTTAAGAGAAAGAAAAGAAAATAATAACCGCCAACTGAATGAAGAGAAAACCCACATTATGGGAATAATTTAGCCAGCTGTTCCTCAGACAACTGAGTTAGTACATAAAAACTCAAGAAAAATCAAATCACCCAAATTTGAAAACCTAATCCAAAACATGGATATCTGAGATGAATATACTTCACAGATAAAAATGTACAAGCACGGGCTGGCCAAATAACTCAGCACATTAAAGTGCCTGTAGGCAGGCACAGGGGCCAAGGGTTTGGTGCCCAGCCAGCTGTAGCAGTCTCACTCCTGGGGTAAACTGAACTTGGAATTCAGACTGGGCGTGGTGGCACGTGCCTGTAATCCCAGCTCTTGGGAAGCTGTAAACAGGCAGATCACTACACGTCTGATCCTGAACACTGTGCATACCCTTCCCTAAAAATACAAACAAAACAAAAGTGCAAACAGCATGTGAATCTATGAAAAATGTTCGGCAAAACTGCTCATTTGATATGTGAATTAAAATAATACTGAGATTCTATCTCACCAAAGGAAAAAATAGCTAATTATCAAGTAGTAAACAAATAACAAATGCTTTTGGGGCTGTGTGGAAAATGGGAACCTTCTCTTTGTTAGTTAGAAAGTAGACTGGTGCAAATACTGTGGAAATCTATGTGTAGATTCCTCAAAAGCCTAGCAATTAGCATTCCATTTCATTCATATATGCAGCTTCTAGGTATTTTCCAGAAAGAATTAAGAGTCATAAAACAGCACTATATGCACACCTATGTTTACAGTGTCATATTTTGTAATAGCCAAATGTTAGCTCAAATGTCCCTTAAGTGGTGAATGAATAGAGAAAATCCTTTTTATTCAGTGGAGTACTACTCAGCCATAAAGAAGGACAGGAGATATTTCTCGTTAAATGAATGTATCTTGAAACAACATGCAAACCAAATAAATCATATATACAAGCATAAATACTGTAGTATTTTTCTGGTGTGACAAATCAAAAGTGTAAATAAGGGTCAATATGTACAATAGATATTGTGAAATAGAAAGAAAATTTTAAGGAGGATTGAGAAATGAAAGAAGGGAAAAGTAGTAAAAAATGAAAAAGGAAGGATAATATGGAAACAAAGCTTTTGTAAATCGGGAGAGGAGGAGGAGTTGAAGGAAAGAACTGGGAATGGGAAAAAAGAACAAATGATATCATACACAGGTAGAAATTATTTGTGACACACAGTCACCTTGTATGCCTAAAATATACCAATAAAATCTGATAAAAAGTAAAAAGTTAAAAAGGAATAAATATGTCTATTAGGAAGTTGAACATTTGTTGCTATTTTTAAAAAATATATTGTAGGGTTGGGGAGATACCTCTGCAATATAAGTGTTTGCCTGGCAAGTTTGATCCTGGTACTACACGCCCTGCTGCTGTGCTGGCCGCCAAAATCAGCCTGGTGGTCCACACCAGTAATTCCAGCGCTGGGGAGGCTAAGACAGCAGGATCACTAGGAATTGGGATGTTTAATGAGATCCTGTACCAAGTAAATATACAAAGAAATAAATGAATAAATGATTTTAATGAAAAAATTACACTGTAACTGTTGTACCTTAAAAATATTTGTAAGTTTATCTGAACTCACTAAACTACCCATTCAACTGAATTATAAAACACAGTTTTGAAGCAAATGTCTAACTTTACAAAGAGGTCCTTAGAGGCAACGCGAGAGAAAAATAAATTCGGGATTGATTTTTCTTTCAATGCTTTGAAATAACATTAATATTGATTTCCCAAGAAAGGTAGCATCAAAGCGGTAGACAATAGCGTATGTGATTAAAGAAAAAAGGTCCTAGTAATATGAAGTAAATCGCTTTGGCACAGCACAGAATACTTTGAAGTCTCTTTAAAAATGAGAGTTCCGCCTTGGTTCCCTCTTTCCTATCCACTATGCATTCAATATCAAATAAAGAAACACATATGGCCTAACGATAGCACTGTGTTACACCTTTAATCGTTAGAGTTTCAGTACTTTCTGTTTTGTAATTTTGTGTTATCTTAATTTAAAAAGCAGGCTAAGATTTTTAGTGTAGTAGAGTATATTATTTTGACCATTACATAATAATAAATAAAGATTCTCGGAAGGGCCACGATAAGTGACAATAGCAAACCTGAATTTCTGTGTCTTTATCTAAGCACAAGAGGTGCCCTGCTACAGTATTCCTCTATCTCCATACACAGCTACTTTACGAGGCTGCGGTTAGTGAACACTTTAAAGAGTAGGGTATTATGAAAAGGAAAATATTATCCATGCATATTTGCATGCTTCTTAATTTTTATGCAAATTCTGAATTAAGCAAAATTTTTGTACTTTAATGTGTAAAGTAAAACTTCAAGGCATTATTTGGAAAAACTATTGTTCCTTCTAATGCTATAGCTGTTAAACTATATTTTAACATTAGTATTTTACTATATTCTATGTTCCATTTCTTTACCATGTTTTCATTGGTCAGAGATCATCTTACTTGTAATTTAAACTCTTTTATGCTTAATTTCTACTAGTACATTTAAATACACAGGAAGTAGTCTTCTTAGAGTCTATATTGTTATATTTACCAACTCCTCTATAAGGTCATAGACCAACACTTTCTCATTTCCACTGAGGACATTAAATAAGTTAAAAATAGATATGTCCAGTAAGAATCTCCAAGATATTTTATACAATTGTTCCACATGGTTGCTTTGCTTTTCTTTGCTTGTCCAGAGTCCACATTCCATCTAGTACATTGAAAAAAATAAGCATTTTTGCTGATACTGAGAAAAAGTAGTTGTCAGCTTCACTAAATGTGAAATATGATCAGGTAGCAAACAGCATTGTAACAAATTTTCAAAAACTTTCTCCACCTGAATTTTGCAGCAATCTCTGTGCCCTGTTCTTAGGCAGTAGTAACTACATCTGTCCATTTCCCAGGCAAGTATTTTGAATTTTAATTTCTCTGGACTTCTAAGTTATTGGACACTTAATCATAAAAACATGCCGTCCTAACTGCCTCCATTCTCTTTGCTCTTGTTTACCTATTTTTTTTAGTAAAAATTTTACAAATTATTTGGAGAATACCAAAGTGAAGCATAATTCCTTCCTTTGTGTTTCCTGAAATGCCTTGGAACTTAAGTCCACTTTAAACTTTCATAAATAATTCATTACATAAAGGAGCTGTTTGGTATAACTTCAAATCCTAATGAATTCTAACTTCTATAACTTAATAAATCATGTCAACTGTGAATAAATCCCTGTTATGATCTTGAATCAATTGAGTATATTTACTTCAAGTATAATTACTTACTGTAATAAGTTCATGCTTATTTTACTGTCTATCTTTTATAGTTTAGTGTATTATTCTAATTTTTTAACATTAATTATTTTTTATTTGGAACATTTATTTTTATAATATCTGTTTGGCAAATGCTTTTAGTATTAGGGCCACATAGATAAAATATTTGTTTCTCACTTCTTTTGTTACATCTTCAACTAATTGTATTGAATATTTTGTGAAAATAATAAATATAGCAGAAGTAAAATACCGTTACACAGCTATGAATTAAGTCCACACAAAATTATCCGAAGAATAAAACACAAAACTTGGAAGTTACAGAAGTGGCCAGGGGCAGGGAGTCAAGGACAATGAATAGCTGGTTATACTATTTCCCTCTAGGCTTAGGGACAACTGCCTCTGATATTTTGTTAATTTCTTCATACAACAATAAATGAGTACTAGATACAAAATGAAAGGCCATAATAAGAGCTCTCTTCATTACTGACAGCATTTGATCAATGAGTAATCTATAGTGATGACATGCTACTGTTCTGGGAATTGGTTATTAACTATTGATATGGCCAAGGACGAGGCAGGAACTAGGAAGACTTATGCTAAGCATATATATAGCTGTGGATGCAATCTTTGGCACCACAAAACATAGAAACAAGCTTAAAGTCACCCAGAAACTAATAATTTTCTTGAGATTAGCCTTTTTTCATGTGGCCAGAACATATCTAAAGCTTGGAGTTCTTTGTGAACATTGGAAACTCTCCCTTGGTGCCATACTATTGCCGTTCAAGCTGTGTCAATACTTGATTTTTTTTTTTTGCATGCCTTTGAATTCCTGTTAACTTGCTGCAGAAGCTTGTTACTGTGTTTACAATATTATAATCACCAATCTAAACTTAAGGCTATTGCCTCTGATTTAGTAGAGCCAGTATTATTGTGATTTAAAAAGTAGGTATGGCCTTTAGAAATTTCCAGTGACAACAGCATTCTTATATGTTCTTTATGATAACACCTCACTAAAGTAGGCTTTCAAAACCGTTCCAGAAAATAGAAAGCAGGGTAAGATAAGTATGTTTGAAGATAAGGAGAGTAATTTGAAGATGACCAATGGTAAAGTCATTCCCTGTAATAGATATATTTTTAATTTAGGCATTCACCACATACATGGACCAAATCTTATACATTAGCCTTTTCCCTCCTTGTGTTGGACTGGCTATGAAATGATAGCAATACAACTTTTTTTTGAACTAGGGATCAAACTCAGGCCCTTGCACTTGCCAGGCAAGTGCTTATTCTACTGAGCTATCTCCCTAGATCTGCAATACAAAAATTATCTACCCTTTTCTGGTGATATTACAAGAAGTGCCTACATTCCTCTTAATCACTTTGTTTGCAAAACTTTTATCCTCTGCATTCATGACTGAGTCTCTTTGTTCTACTTTTTTGCTTGCAAGTGATAACTCACATTTGTGAATTTTAACACTGTATCATTTGTCAAATAGAATGTATCTTTTTACAGTTGGATTTTGTACATATGATTATACTAATGCACTAATTATATGCTACCAAGAATAACTTGGAAAAATTATAAGGCATGTGGAGTGATAATGTATTATTTACAATTTCAATAAAAATGGAAACAAATGTGTTGTTTTCATCATATAGTAAAAGATGAGCAACTGGGTAAAGCATCTAAAAAATTATTCAATCATATTTTTCTGTAACTGTGATATAGAACTGTAGTATATATGAGACATAAAATTCTTTAATAAATTAAATTTATTGATATAATTTTGGTATATACAATGATTACACCCATTGTAGGAAACCTACACCAGTACACAACATACCCTGATTCTCTTGAATTGATAAAATTTCAGCACCACCGACCTGAAACCTATCAATTCTGATTTGGTAGATTGTAAGTTTGGAAGCAGGACATTAAATGTGACCTAAAGAAAAACAAAGTGTGGTGTGATAGATACAGAAAAACTGCCCTCATTTTAGAGGCACTGAAATGAAATAAACAACAGAAAGGAAATCATAGATACAGTCATGTTGTTCTAGCTTTCTGTTGTTCTAATGGAAGTACCTAAGGGAGAAGACAATTTCACAAAGATAAAAAACTATGTTTTCATTTTAAGATGAGACAAAGAGAAGAAAGAAGACTACGATTTATATTGAGATAAACTGAAGTAAAAATACTGTATAAAATGTCATTGATTAACATAGTTAATATAAAATTTGGCAAATATTGATTATGTTTTGGAACTCATCAGGAACTAAAGGTAGCTATGGTGTACATGTCAATCAAACAGGAGTAATATAACGATTAGGTTGATAATATTTTCTCATCATGAGGTTAGGCACCAATTTTTACATTATATAAACACAAATATAGTACTTAAGAGGTCTGTTTCTAGTCAGTTTCAAACTTACTAGTTATAGTAATTGTTGGATATCCAACTTATCAATTACTCCTTTCATGGATTGCACCTTCAGTGTTTTATCTCATGACTTCATTATCCCTAAAGTGATCCATGTTTTATCCTCTTTGATCCTCTGTTAATTTTATAGCTTTCCTTTTATCTTTAGGTCTGAGATATCTATTCTGCGTTTTTATTAGTGTTTTTATCATAAGGATGTCCAGTTGTTCTAATGCTATTAGTTGAAGGCATTATCTCTGTTTCATTGTACAACTGCTCTTTGTCAAAGATCAGTTAAGTATATATATATATATATATATATATATATATATATATATATATATATATATATTTGGGACTATATCTAAGCGATTCTGTCCACCAATCTGTTTGTCTATGTGTTTTACCACTGCAGTGACTTATTATTGCTACCTGCTAGTATAGATTTGTAGTCAGTGGAAGCCTTTCTAATGATGTTCCACAGTTGCATTGTCAATCCCACAACTTTATTTTCCTAAATGTTTTACTGGGTATTTTGGGCTTTTTTCTCTTTCTAGAATCTTCAGAATCATATT
>PVKA01008347.1:0-73404 GCA_004027165.1 Ctenomys sociabilis
CAATGAGAAGAAAGATTTGTACTAATACTGTTTGGACAGGATATCATGTCTGCATCTTGTACTATGAATAACCACTATGAAGACAACAATATGCAATGTATTAATTATTGAGACTGTCCTACTAATTGGTTTTGAAACTGTCTCATTGCTATTTGTTTCTCAATAAAATTAATAGAAAAATATATTTCAGCATTTATCACTATGCTAAGAATATAGGACTTACTGCAACATTTCACTAGCTTTTGTACATAAAACCTAGTGCCTGTGTAGCAACTTCAGAATATCTGTATACTTTTGTCTCAAGATATACAAATTTGTAGAGACTTACATGTCCCTACATGTGAATTTACAGTAGATATTTGAATTGTCTAACTCTGTAATGCCAAAGAACCACACTGTAAGCAGCCCATGTGGAATCTCCCACTCTCCGGAGCATACTCTTGGTATGCAGTTCTGGCTTCTGTCATGGGATCAACACCAGAGCACTGTGCAAACACAGCTTCCTGTTCCTAACTCAGATTATATCAGGATGAGTCCTGGGAATCTGATTAAGATTGGCTCACCCTTGATTCCAGGGCACTAAAATTTGAGAACTTCCAAACAGAAGTCACCATAAATGTTGCTTTTAGCTTTTGTTGTTGTTTATTTTTTTTTCATCTGAGGAATACAAAATGTGTATCATGTCCTGTTAATGCAGTCACACTTTCTGGATATACTGGCTCCTGGAGTTTCCTGTTTTATGTCAAAATGCTGTTGTCTAAAAAAAAGAAAGCCGATATTCATTTCTCTAACATATTTCATTAGCTGCTGTTATATATATTTTCTAATTACAGCTTCACTATAGCTGGACATGGTGATGCATGCTTGTAATCCTGGCTATTTGGGAGGCTGAGGTGAGAGGATAGAAAATTCAAGGCTAGACTGAGCAATTTAGAAAGGGCTTGCCTCAAAATCAAAAAAGTAAAAAGGGCTAGGAATGAAGTTCAGGCTGGGTTTATTTCCCTCTCTTGCTACATGATATAGTAGTTGAATGGTGGCCCTTTAAGAGATATATACACATCCTGACATCTGGTACTTGTATATAACCACCCTAGTAACTGGTATCTGTGAATATTATCTTTTTTTGAAAAATTTATTTGCAAATGTATTCAGTTTAACAATCTAAAGAAGAGGTCATCAAAAATTACATGATAATCTGTAGAGTGAATGACCAGCTTTCTGGTAAGAAATAAGGGAGAAGTCAGCCCAGACACAGAGAAAGTCTTGTAGCTCCAAATGTAGAGAGAATAATCCTGATACAAGCTAAAGAGCATTGTAAACCACCAGCAGTTGGAGGAATCAAGGAAAGGTTCTCCCTCTGGAACCTCCGCAGGGAGTATGGCCTTGTGATTTCAGACTTCTGGCCTCAGAGCTTGGAAGAGAATGTTTTTGTTTTATTGAGCCAACAAGTTGGTGGTATTTTATTACATGGACCTTATAAAGCCAAAACATAATAGTATTGTGATTCCCATTTGCAGTCAGAGTTCCGGGTCTACTGTAGTGAAAGAACTTTTACTGTAATAATTGCCTGGTTCTACTGACAATGGTAGCCTTGATTAGTTCTTCCTTTTAGGGGACTTCTGATTTGAACACATTTCTATCTGCTTTGAAGGACCCATATATAATAGCCCATAGAGTGAAGTGAGAAAGCTGAAGGAAACTTATAAAAATTCCCAAAACTCTGTGTGGGAATTATTCTGACTGGACTCGTGTGGCTCACCATGTCTTCCACAGTATTTAGCTGAGCAGTGTTCATGGGCCAGACAGCAACAGTGTGCCTAAAGCTGGGAGTGCAACCCAACACTGCAACAGAGCAAAGCCCACAGAGAGGGAAAGCAGCCTGGGGAGCCAAGCTTTGCCTCTAGCAATCTCATGTGCATTCACCTGCGGCCAGAGCTGAGCCCTGAGTCAGCACCTGGTGCAGCAGCCTGGCTTCCTCAGCTCATGGGGAGCTGGATAAGAGGTGAAGGACAAAGGCAGTGCTTCCTAGGCCCATTTCAGAAGCAACCCTCTAAGAACACTATTCAGTATCTCCCATTGCCAACAACTTGTACACTGGGCTTTCAGGATGCCACTTTTTCCTAAAACAATAGGTGACAAGGGAAGGGGAAAAGAAGAAAGGAAGGAAGGGTTAAAAAAAAAAAGGAAAAAATAAACAAAGTTTTTTTTTAAATAAAGAGAACAGGGATTAAAGAGAAAGAAGAGGAATGGGGAAAAAAGATTGAATCAAGATATATTATGTACATGTACAAATTCCCAAAATAGGAACTATTTTAAATGTAATGAAAATTTTAATCCTATATTTCTAACATTAGTATATTTCTAATGCTGCTCAACGATGCCACTGGGAACCACAATTGATTCTCATAATTTGACAGCTACAAAACTTAATGAGCCATGGTGTCCCCAGAACCAGATGCAAGATAAGTGCAACTTAGCCAGACAGTGATATTTTTCTTACTTTTAGGTCTCAGAGAGTTGTTGCCTCAAGGATACCTCTGCTTGGTCTCAGACAATGATTGATTTTTTCCCCCATGTTATGTGATAAGAGACCTTATTCGTTCCTGTAAGAGTAAATTCTGCCTAGCTAATTAATGACAAAGACATGCACAACTAATGATAGAATGTGATGTTATCTGTCTTCTGTACTTCCTTCTGAAAACCTATATAAATGACTACCTTACTTTGACAAAGGGCTGCTGATTCGGACCTCAAAATTCCCCAGCCCACTAGCAAAATAAAGCTGTCAGCCTCCCAGGCAGTGTCTTTGTCTAGTCTGGTCCTGACCCTGAAATACTAGAATGAATGAGGTCATTATGTGGATCTAAAATGTACCAATGCAATTAAGTAATTAAACAAAAGAAGATGGGTACTATAGAAATAGTTTGAGCCTCTCTTATAATTAGTAGTTTATAGCAGATTTTTTTTGTCTAAAATTAGCATTTAATGCAAACACTTAAGCTACTGCCTCTTCATTTATCTGTGTGTGACTTTGGTGATGTCAAGTGTGAACAGCCAGTGACTGGGCACATTGAATGTGAGAGCAGTAATGGCAGTAGGCTTTTTTTTTTTTAAAAAAAAAAGAGATCCTTAAATTGTTGATGATGTTTTTGCTATAGTGAATGTATGAATAATACATGTATAAAGGACTATTTGGATTTTTTGGTTCAATTCTTTATGGAAAACTAGAGAGTTTTCCCATTTTGAGTTTAAAGAGAACTGACAGATGGAGAAAGGTCAGCACAATGTTCATCCATGCAGTTTCTGTGCTCAAACTCCAAGCAAGAGCATACTCAGTTTAATGTAACCACATCAAATGGTCTTCCTTATTTTTAAGAGTAGAATAAAGCAAACAAAAGAGAGAAAGCATACAATAATTCTTACAATAAAATTCTTCTATTCAATACTACATATTTTAGATAAAACAAAAGAAATTTTTCTCTGAAGCCTATAAATTTCCTAACACATCAGCTTTTTTTAGTACATGCTTAAAGTACATGCATTTTTACAATAGCCTTGGGGAGTGGGTATGTGTACATAATATAACTTGCTTCCTTCTTTCTCTCCCTCCTCACTCCCTTCTCTAATTTCCCTTTCTCTATTTTTATTCTTGCTGATATTATTAATCTTGGCTCATACTTATGGCATATGATGTTTGCATTCGCTGAGGTTATTAGGTTCCTATACATGGCATGTCTTTATTCTACTTAATTCCCCTCTGCCTCTCATTTGTCATTCACCGTTTGTCTCTTTGATACCTTCTCATTTGCAAGAGATCTATCCCATGATGTCCTTCTGTTCATGCTCTATTATTCTCTTTGTTTGTATCTTGCCTTACTCAAATGAGAGATACAAAGCAGTATTGAAACCTGTGTGTCTGGTTTAGCTCACTCAACATTATATTTTTCCAGGTGTGTCCGTTTTCCTACAAATGTCTCAAATTTGTCCTTCTTTATAGCTGAGTAGTAGTCCATTATAGATACATTTTACTTATCCAGTCATCTGTTGATTGATATACAGACCACTTCTAGGATTCAGTATTCTGAATTTTGCTGCTAGAAATTTTGGTTTGTATGTACCACTGTAATATGATGTCTTAGTTCTTTGGGAAAGATACCTACATGGGGGACAGCCAGGCCATATGGAATTTCTAAGTTTCATTCTTTGAGAAATCATATTGATTTCCATAATGGTTATACCAGTCTAAATTCCCATTGCCAACATAGGAGGACTCCTTTCCACACAGCATCACCAGCGTTTGTTATATTTTGATTTTCTTGATGATTACTATTCTTTTTGGCATAAGACACCATCTTATTGTTTTAATTTATATTTCTCTGATGGTCAGAGGTTGAACACTGTTTTCATGTTTGTTGGCCATTTGTAGTTCTTGCTTTGTGATGTATCTGTTCATCTCATTTGCCCATTTCTTGACTGGGTCTTTTATTTTAGGTGGTTTACTGTTCGGAATTCTTTATATATTCTAAAGTTCAGTCTTCTGTCTAAGGAGTAGCTAGCAATTTTTTCCCCATCTTGTGGGATGTCTGTTTACTAATTTATTACCTTGTTGTACATAAGCTTTTCAATTTGATGTAACCCCATTTGTTGATTCTTGCTGTTATTCTTTTGGGTAAGTGCAGCTCTGTACTTCTACCTATGGCTTCAAGAACTTTATCTATTTTTCAGCAGGTACAGTATTTATGCTTTAATGTTTTATCTTTGATTCACTTTAATTATAACTTAGTGTACAGTGAAATATATTTATCTATTTTCAATCTTCTGCAAATGGTTGTTCAGTTTTCCCCACATCACTTGTTAAATGGACTGTTTTTCCTCCTATGTATGCTTTGGGCCTCTGCCAAAAGCTAAATGTGTCAGGGGAATTTTTGTAGCATCAGTTCTGTCCCATGATCCATGTGTCTGTTTTATTCCATTGCCATGCCATGTTTATCACTATTGCTTTATAGAATGCAATAGTGATAGTGATACCTTAAAGTCAGGTATTCTAATGCCTTCTACTTTACTCTTGTTGCCCCAAGTCACTTCTGCTATTCTGGATTTCATCTGACTCTATACAAATTTTAGGATTGTTTCTCCAGTTTTATAAAGTACATCACTGGTATCTTCTTTGAGGCTTCACTAAATCTGTGTAACAGTTTTGGGAGTATGACAATTTTGATAATATTTGTTCTACCTATCGAGGAGCAGGGGCCATCTTTCCATTTTCTGATGTCCTCTTCAATCTCCTTTATCAGATTACTGTTGTTTTCTTTGTAAAGGTTCTTCATTTCCTTGATTAGGTTAATTCCTAGGTATTTCATTTTTCTTAAACCTTCTGTGAATGTTATTGTTTTCATCATTTCCTTCTGATTGAGTTCATTATTGGTGTACACAAGCACTAACAATTTTTGTGCATCAATCTGGTATCCTAATACATACCTGAAGTTAGTTATTAATTCTGAGAGTTTTTTGGTAGAGCTCCTTGTGGCTTCCATGTAGAGGATCGTGTCACCTACAAATAGTTATTTGAGTTTTTCCTTTCCTCTATGTATGTCTTTTATTCTTTCTCTTGCCTGAGTACTCTAAATAATTTTAAGTATTGCGATGAATAGAAGTGGCTTATCTACTTTGTTTATTCTTTAAAAGAATCAGCTCTTGGGCTGAGGTGATAGCTCAGTGATCTAAGTGCCTGCCTAGCAAGCCCAAGAACCTGGGTTTGATCCCTAGCACTGCATGCTGTACTGGCCCTGGAACCCTGGGAAAGTCATACCAAGCCACCAAAACCAGGCATGTTGGTTCATGCCTGTAATCCAAGTGTTGGGAAGGCTGAGCTAGAAGGACCACTGTGAGTCCAAGCTGCATAGAAAGCCCCTGTACCAAACAAATACATACATAACAATACATGATGTTTTTAAATAATCAGCTCTTTGACTCATTGATTGTTGGTATTGTTTGTACAATTCTATTTCAATATTTATATCATTTTGTTTAGTGAAATTGTTTCATTTCTTTTTTAACTATTTTTTATTCTCTTTATTAAATATTTCATTTCATTAATTTCTACTCTAATCTTTATAGCCAATTTAGTTTGGGCCTGGATTACTGCTGATTCTCAGGTTTCTTAAGACTCCTAGTGAGGTTCATTTAGCTTGTTCTTTTTTCCTTTGTTGCAGTGAACTTTCCTCTTAGAACTGATTTCAGTGTCTCACAAGTTTTGGTGATTTGTGCTGGCATTATCATTAACCTCTAGAAAATTTATAATTCCTTCTTTGATTTTTTTCTTGTTGTTTAGGAGTATGTTGTTAATTTTCCAGGTGCTTCTACCTTTTCTGTCATTTCCTCTATCACTGTCTCTATTTTCATTGCACAGTGATCCAACAGTACTCAGGGGGTAATTTCAATTCTTTTTTTTAAATTTTTTTTAAATTTAATTTCAATTCTTTAATAGTTACTTAAGCAGGTTTAATGGGCTATTATATGATCTTGCAACAGCAAGCAGAATCACCAAAAAGACACCCAGGGTTTGAAGACAAATTTATTTTATGTTGACAGGCACTGATCAGGATCATTCCCAAAATATCATGCCCTCGTCTTTGGTGGTCTGTAGCATATTATATTGGGAAAGCAAGGAAGCAGTACAGAAGTAGAATGGCTTGTCATTTGGGGACTGATTTATACAATGTGCATCATAGTGACCAGCTGTGCATCACAGTGACCAACTGTTAAGAGATAGGGATAGAGAGAGAGAGAGATGTATAGAGACAGGGAGACAGAGAGAGAGAGAGAGAGAGAGAGAGAGAGAGAGAGAGAGAGAGAGAGAGAGAGATCAAAAGCAGCTAGAGCTGGAATAGGAATTATTACCTGGGCAACTAAGAATCTGAAATACACTGGCTACAGGGAGGGGAAGCATTTTTTATTACAATCTGTTTGGGAAAGTACCATGTACTTCAGAAAAAAATGTATACTCCATTGTAGAGAGGTAAAATATGCTGTGGACATCTATTAAATCCAAATGTTCAAGGATATGGTCCAGCTCCGATACTTTCATTTTTTTGCTGGTACCAGGGATCGAACTCAGGACCTTGTGCTTGCCAGGCAAGCACTTATTCCACTGAGCTATCTCCCTGGCCCCTCTGATACTTCTTTATTGATTTTTTTACTTAGTTGCTCTATCTCTTTGTGAAGGTGGCATGTTAAGACACCCCACTAAGATTGTGTTAGTATTTATTTGCTCTTTTATATTCAAAGATATTTGTTCTATGAGAACAGATGCTCCAGTACTTGATGCATATACATTTATTAATGTTATCTCTTCTTATTGGATTGTTCTCTTAAGTAAAATGTATTAACTTTCTTTGCTTCATCTAGTCACTTTCAGCTTGAGGTTTGCTCTAAGATTAAAATTACTATCCTGCTTGTTCTCAGGATCCTGGTACCTGAAATACTGTTTTTAACCTTTAAATTTTTAGTCCATGAGTATCTTTTTGACTAGATGCGTTTCTTTACTAGAGTAGACTATTGAATTCTGTTTTTTTATTATTATTATTCAGTCTGCCAATATTTTTTTAATTGAGGAATTGAGGCCATTAACATTGAGAGATATTACTGAGATGTGTTTATTGTTTACTACCATTGCATTCTTTCTCTATTGTTGATGTTGTTCCTTTTTTTTCTCTTGTCATTTTTTGTGCATGTGGTGGGCCCAGCCCACCCTGGGAATGGGACTGGCGCAGCATGTGATGCTGGGGATCGAGTGGTCTCTGCGTGTTTTCATAAGCTTGCCTAAGCAGATATTTTAGAACACTGAGCTATTTCACCCTCCCCTTTCCTGTCATTTTTTGTTATTGCTTATATATTGATTTTTCTTGGTGTTTTTGCTTCACATCTGTATTAGCTGTATTTTTTAGCTAATTAGTTTCATTGTTTCTGTCTAGCCTATTGCTGAGTATTTTCTGTGGTCCTTACTTCATTATCATAAATCTTTTGAACTGCTTTTTTTTTTCAAGAAATGCCCTTATTTTGCTACCTATTTTGAAAAAATGCTTTGCTAGGTAGCTTTGTCTAGGTTGAAAATTATTGGGGCCTGTAAAATACGGGTCCAGGGAGATAGCTCAATAGAATAAGTGCTTCCCTGGCAAGTGCAAGGGTCTGAGTTCCATCCCCAGTTCCATAAAAAAAAAAAGAAAATTATTTGCTCTTAGGGCTTGAAATACTTCACTGTGATCTCTCCTAGCCTTTAAAGTTTGTTCTGAGAAATTCGTTGTAATTCTAATGGGTTTACATTTATATGTATTGTTCTCTTTTAATTTTATGTATTTGGTTCAGGGTCTCACTACACAACTCGGACTCATAGTGATCTTCCTGGTTCAGCCTCCCCAGCACTGGGATTACACATATGTGCCACCACGCCCAGTGTCAGTGGCCAGCTCAGCTCACCTGGGGTGGGGCTGGCTCCACATGTGGTGTGGGGGTGGAATCAGGGTCCCTGCACTTGCCAGTCAGGTGCTTAGACTGCTGCACTAGCTCTGTGGCTCTACGTGTGTTTTTTTATTTGCTTTTCCATAACTGCTTTTAAAATTTGGGTGCAGTGTTGTTGGATATCTGAAAATTTAATAGGGATACATTGCCAGGCATAATGGCACCATCTGTAATCCCAGTGCTTGGGAGGCTGAAGCAGAAGGAACACTACAAGTTCAAGGCCAGTCTGAACTACATAGCAAGAACCCTGTTTCAAAAAAAAAAAAAAAAAAAAAAAAAGGTATGTACTGGTGAACACTGAAAGCCCTTCCTGGACCTCATCAAAGTTCAGGAAATTTAGATTTGTAATCCCATAGAAAAGTTATTGGAAATCTAAGGAGTTAATTCCAATCTACCACAATCTACCATTACCATTGTGATGCATGGTAAGAATAATGAAACTAAGGCATATTTATAATTGTGGGGAGCCATGGAGGTCCTAAGTCCACCTAGGGTGATGGCTAACTAGAACGGAGGCCTTGATCTAGGGCCAAACACAGATTTTATTAACTTGTGAAGAGAAAGGTAGCTTGAGGATGAGTGACTATAAGAGTGATGGGAAGTAAGTGAGTACCATGAGTTGGGCTAGAGAGATGGCCTGAAGTGTATACAGAAAGAATAATCTGCATGACACAATTTGAAGTAATAGGTATCTAATGTTTTGGGGATGACTCTTCAGCTCTAATGTGTCTTCTTCACTTGATTTTAGGCAAAAGGTCAAGAAGTGATGATGTGTGATCTTTTACACCTTGGGAAGTCATAGCCTCATATCTGGAGGCTCAGCCCAGCTGACAGCATGGAGCACAGTTCTCAACCCACCCACGGCTCACACATGTTTTGGGGGAGCTACAGTGGTGGGGTAATATTGACCTGTCCTCTTGCTTCAAAGACTACACATTAGCATTTTGGTTGGACCATTCTGCATTGCTTAAAGCCAACTGAAAGGATAAGAAAAGTCCCAGCCAGCTCTGTACATATCAATACATAGAAATAGGGGCAGGCTCAGCCAAGATGAAGACAATTGCTCCTCTTTCAAGGAGAGTCATCCAGGTGGCCCTCCATAGGTGAGCTGCTTTTTCATCATAGTTGTTTGGCATTCTGTAAGCCTCACTTTCTTATATGTTGGACTCTTCTCTCGTATTTGGGGAGTTTTCTGCTATAATTTCAGTAAACATGTAAATATTCCATCTGTGTTATCTTCTAGCTTTTCTCTAGCTCCAATTTACCTTAGGTTGGTCTTCTTAGTAGTGCCTGGTAGCTTCTGGATGGTCTTTCCTTGTTCTCATATTTTTTTCCTGGCTTCTTTAAGTACTTCTTGATAATTTATCATTTTGTCCTCCAATTTGAAACACTGCAGTGGTCATTTTTGTTTGTTTTTTATTTAGCAGAATCTGCAGGGTCTGTAAGGTCTCACTACACAGATCAGACTTGCAGTGATACTCCTGTTTTCAGCTTCCCAAGTGCTGGGATTCCAGATGTGCACCACCATACCCAGTCTCAATCACTGTCTCAGCGTGCCCCAACTCCTGTGTCTGCCTAAACAGGTGCTTTAGTCTGCTGAGCTATCTGGCTGGCCATCATTTTTGAAATTTATAAATTCTATATAGTTTTTTATTTTAGATATTTCTGCTTAACATCTTTTGAAGATTATTGTTTCAAATTTCTCACTCATATTTTGAACAATTTTGGTCAAGTCATCCAATTTTTACTAATTTCCCTGTTATGGTTTGTGCCTAGATGTCTCCCAACGCTTCATACAGTCATGGAGCAGGATTCTAGAGTTTATGATTGACTCAGGGCCCAATGCTAGGATTGGATATGAGTGCTACACCTAACCTAGAGTGGGTAGCCTGCATCCAATACAAGGGAGGGAAAGCAAGGCTTGCTGTCTGCTGCTTCTCCCTTTTTGCTCTTGCTGTTTTTGCTCTTTTGCAGCCACTATGAACTGTTGCCCTCTGCCAAGTGGCACCCGGCCTTGGAGTTAGCTGAGTATGGATTGAAACCTCCACAAACTGAGCAAAATAAACCTTTCCTTCCTTCCTTCATTCTGGGTGTCAGGCATTTTATCTCAGCCACAAAACAAAAGTAACCAAAGAATTCCTTGAATTTGCCAAGGGTGAATTGAATGATAAAATCATGAATTTTTAATTTATTAGCTCTTTGAAATCATCTAATTTCTTTATCTCTTCTATAAATTTTGTGCAGAGTTCTACTACCTGGCATTTGTACCTCAGGAGAGTGGGGAGATCTGGGGGTCTTCTGTTGCCTTGATTCCCCAAGATCTTCTGCGTATGTGCATCATTTTGTTTTGATTATGATTCCCCATAACTCTAGATACCTCAATAGAAAGAAAACCAGTTGTTATCTACAGTCATAGTCCCTTGACTACAGTAGTAAATTTGTGGCATCAGTGGTGTCAGTTGACAGATGCCATCAGACCACCTTCTTTTTCAGGACCACTCTTTGATGATTTCACCCCTGGCCTCCCTCAAGAGAATACAGCTCTGTGAACTTCCTGGTTTGATCCCACATCTCCCAAGGAATCCTATCTAGCTCTCCCCACCTCCAAGCCTAGGATCCAAGGCTTCTCTCACAGGGTCTCTGAGGTAATATTGCTCTTCAGTGCTGAAGTGAAACTCTTGTCCTGGGTGTTGGACTCCTGTTCCAACTCCTGGTAGGTGAGTTGGTTGTCACCTCTGTAACAACCTGTGCTGAGGAGACCTAAGGAGCAGACCCTGGCATGTCTTGTCCCATCAGTCCAGGGATTCCTCTCTATGCTGGTTATGTCCACATTAGCTTTGTAAGCTGTAGTATTAGCTTTGTAAGATGTATTATTTTATAAAGGATGTTGAGCTGGGTTAGAGTACATGCTTAGTATGCTCAATGTGCTTTAGGTATGGGTTCAATTGCTAGAATTTTAAAACTACTTAAATAGAAGAATGGTATAGTGAGTGGTGGCAGATACTGGAGCCAACTAGGAAACCAGTTATGGTTACCTTTCACTAGGGAGTTAATGCCTTCCAGGGGACAGGGAAAAGGATCCATAGTTTTCATCAGATTGTATGACCTGGAAAAATTTAAAACCCATTGTTTCTTCCTCTTTTCTTTTAGATCTGGCTAAGAGGAATGAGGAATGAAGGGATGGAAGGCACAGGGAGTAAAGTGGCTGAAGGGTCCTCCAGCCTTCACAGGCCTTTCTTGCCAGGGCTCCCTGCTCCCCTCCCCATTGTTTGTTCTCTGTGAGTCATAGACAGTGCTCCACATTTTTGCTGATTCAACAATAAATCAGAGCAAGGGTTAACTCCTAGAATATGAATAAGGAACAGCATCCAACGATATTAGGAAAAATATGATGTCTTCCTCTTTCTCTTTGTAGGGCTGGGGATGGATCCCAGGGTTTACACAAGTGAGGCAAACACTTGACCACTGAGCTACATCCCAGCTCTCTTGTTTCTGGAATCAACATTTTTTGAAAACAGCCTTATTTTCTCATGTATTTGTTTCTAAGTTTCATCTCTGAACTTTTTGAAAAGTTTGAGTGAACTCAAAGTTCAATGACTCAAACATTTTTTTGATGGTGGGACAATTTGAATAAAAAATTACCTTCTTACAGCATTTATTTTTTATTTTATATTTTAGGGAAGGGTCTACAGGGTGTTCAGGGTCTCAGTACTAGATTGGACTCGTAGTGATCCTCCTGTTCACAGCCTCCCAAGAGCTAGGATTAGGCGTACTCCACCATTCCCAGTCTGAATTGCCATCTCAGCATACTCCAGGCCCAGGTATCAAACTCCTGACCCCTGCCCCTGCTTGCAGGTGTTTTATTTAATCCACTGAGCTAGCCCTGTTATAGCATTTAAAATGTACATGTCCTTCTTAAAATTTCAAGTTTCAAGAGCTACTTGGGTTACTTCTTTGTAGTGTAAGGTGAGTGACAATTACATGCACAATTATACAGGGAGAAATTAAATGATTAATGCTGTTGAATTAATCATGTTTTTCTGAGGAGGACAAAGCTGAAGTTGCCTATTGTTTCTCAGACAAGTCAGAACCAGACTTCAGGAGCTGGAGAGACAGCTCAGAGGCACCAACCTGGCAAGCACAAGGACCCAGGCTTACTCCCAGGCCACACATGCTGTGCTGTCTCGGCCTGGATGCTGGGGTGTACCACCATGCAACCCAGATAACAGGAGTGGTGGCCCACACCTATAATCCCAGCCCTCGGGAGGTTAACCCAGGAGGATCGCTGCCAGTTTGAGACAAGTCTGGAGGCTACAAAAGTAAGCACAAGGATGGCCCAAACTACATAGTGAGACCCTGTCTCAAAACAAAACAAAAAAAGAACCAAACTTCAAATCCATGTCTAGCTGACTCAGCAGTTCATATTCTTTCACTTATATTCTTTCCTTTTAAAGGACACTCTGTCAAGTGTCCTTCAAAATACTCAAATAACATGCTCAACTTCTACTCAAATAAAAAAAAGGAAAAATTCCCAGAGGGGGTTGGTAGGCTTTTATTTATTTATTTATTTATTTTATTATTTTTTTTAGCATTTACCCTGTCTTTGCTTTTTTTCTTTTTTATTTTATTGAACCACAAATGTCAATCAGACAGTTTCAAGGCACCTTAACAAGACAGATTCGATAAATTAATATATTGCAAACTGTTTTCATAATGTTTTGGTATTGTACAAGGTGCATACATTATATTATATTTACAGATATTATTTTAGCAGGTATCTCTTATCAGTGAATTAAGAGTGTAGCTGCTTACTTATTTTTTGTACCTGAATTATATCAAAAACTCAGTAATTATTTTCTTAGTGGATGACCGTAATACTAGAAGCCGACATAATATCCTGTCCAACCACCATTAGTGCAGATCTTGCCTCTCATAGAATTATGTAGAAGCACAGCATTATCTATCCCAACTGTACTATCTATACACACACATCATGATTTTTTCTTTCTACACCTGTCAAAGGTGGGCACTCCATTGTCATTCAACTAACTTAGGTGCTTGAACTCGACACCACAATCCAACACAGTCCAGCATTCTCCAATGATAGTGAGTTATTCAAAGAAGTTGTCGACCACAGCCATTTACAGCTCAGCTTAATATTATGGCCCCATGATGTAGACTTCATTTTTATACTTTTCTGCTGGATGGTTAAGACCTAGATAGAGCAAGACTTATATACCAACACATGAACTTTATATTTTGTATGTGGTCAGTGAAGTCCTCTCAGAGTTTATCTTGTAGTCCTGTACATTATTCTGTAGATCCTTTGTCTGTGTCATCCACGTGGATGAGTCACAGCCAATGCTTGACCAGTTTGCTCTCCGTGAGAGCTTGAGAGAAAGTTTTCTCTTCATGTGACTCTCCCCAGGCACACTATAGAACTTCAGTCTCTTTCCTCTGTGGTTCCATAATCTCCTTGTTCAGAAAATTTGGAGCTCAACTGAGTTTCATGATGTTGCAGTACAGGTTCTCCTATAAGCTGATAACAGCCAACGAAATACGAAACGTAATAAAAAGCCTACTGACAAAGAAAAGTCCAGGTCCTGATGGATTCACAGCTGAATTCTACAAGAAATTTATAAAAGATATAATCTCCACACTCCACAAACTCTTCCATGAAGTTGAAAAGGAAAAAGTCCTCCCAAAATCATTTCTGGAGGCAAGTGTAATACTGATTCCAAAACCAGGGAAAGACACAACCAAAAAGAACTACAGGCCAATCTCCCTCATGAACATCGATGCAAAAATACTCAACAAAATCCTGGCAAATAGAATACAGCAAATCATCAAGAAGATCATACACCATGACCAGGTAGGATTCATCCCAGGAATGCAAGGATGGTTCAATATGCAAAAATCTATAAATGTAATATACTATATTAATAGACTGAAATCTAAAAACCATATGATCATCTCAATTGATGCAGAGAAGGCCTTTTGACAAAGTCCAACACTCATTCATGTTCAAGGTCCTACAGAAAATTGGAATAGATAGACTCTATCTTAACTTGATAAAAGCCATCTATGACAACCCAAAAGCTCATATAACCCTAAATGGGGAAAAACTGAAATCTTTTACTCTTAAATCAGGTACAAGACAAGGATGTCCTCTATCGCCCCTCCTATTCAATATAGTCTTGGAATCCTTAGCAACAGCCATTAGAAAAGAGGGAGAAATAAAGAGAATAAGAATAGGTAAAGAAGAAGTTAAATTATCACTATTTGCAGACGACATGATACTTTACTTGATTGGTAGGCTTTTAGCAGCTCAGTGGTGGAGCACTTACTTGCCCAGAGTGTGAGGCCTGGGTTTCCTCTCCAACTCTAAGGCAGACAGGACAAGAAATTCTTGCTCTCCTGCTCTGCACCCTTGTGCAGCAGGACAGATGTAGCTCTTCTGGAAGAACATGAGTGCTAACATTTGGCTTTTTCTAAAGGACTCTTCCTCCACAGTAATTACACAAAGGGCCTGTTAGATGAGAGATGAAATGAAGCCATTTTCTTGAGACTGCAATGTGCTGTAGTAAGAACTAAAAAAAGGAAGAAAAACACCAATTAAAATCTCACTTTGTTCAAGTTGGATTTCGGGTGTGGGATATTTTAACCACCACAGGAGCTGTTATCCTGACTTTGTATCATTTGAGGTTCTCTACAAACTTCTCAACACCTGTCTAAGGATAAAAGCCCACCTAGAGGCGGAGTTGAGAGTTCGAGTAACATCTCCAAAAAAAACCATTTTGAAGGCTGTTGGTCTGAATCCGCTCCTGGCGCAGCGCGCTACACAGTGGGGACCTGCAGAGTGCGTGGGACGGAAGAACCGGACAGACCTTCCCAGTGGTGCCTCCTCCACAGCCGGCGCCCGAATCTAACCTGGAAGGCTCAACTAATCAGAATTCGATTGTTACCAAATTTATGTCGAAAAGGGGAAAATTGCAAGAAACCCCGCTTATGACAATGACCCGATTAAACGCACGAAAGTATGTCTAGGGAGCAGTAGTGTGGCGGGAATCCCTCCGGCTTTCTGACGTTGACCTCCGGTCCTGCGTGGTGGTAACTCTACTCAAAAGAACAAGGCCCTCAGAGCCCAGGCATCAGAAAACAAAGACAGAAACGAGAGTGAATTCTATTTTCTGTGATCTGCACTTAAGAAGATAGGGATGGAAATTCGCGTTGGTTACTCGCCTATCCCCAGAGGCTTCTGCTGAGAGACGCGGTCTGGGGCGCTGCACCCCTCCGCAGCCTTTCCTCAGTCTCGCACAGCGAGAAAGCATGAGCGACGGGAGGCGGGCGGCTCCAACGCGCGCCCGCAGCCCTCCGCGCTTGCCCTTTCAGCCAGCCTGGGTCTCCGAAGCGGAGCGCAGTGCGGTTTCCATTTCACGGCAGACACGAGTGCACTGCAGCGGGCTTCGGGTGTCTTATGGTCGGGCTGGGAGAGCTGTCTGGCAGCTCTTTGTTTTCCACAATCCTTTGCCCACAAAAAGGAGCCCTGTGTGATAGCTAGCCATGCTGGCGGGTTTGGGGCTGTGGTTGTGCGCTTTCATGCCTCTCCTTCAAGGTAGGTTTTATTTCTGCTTACCTCCCAATGACGTTCGATGTATTTGCTTTCTTGTTCCGGACTGGGCAGACCTGAGGGTCCCTGTCAGTGTGCAAGAGTCTGCGTGAGAAGCACAGAGGTCAGGCTGCTGGAGAAATCTGGGTTTCATTTGAGAGACTGAACAAATCAGCGGGGAGTCCGGGGTGGATGGGTGCAGAGGACGTGAAATGTACCCTAAATCATAGTGTATTTTTCTAATTGGAAATTTTCCTCAATTAGAATATTGAAGAATGATATAGTTTTCAATCCATTTTTTTGTTGTTGTTATGGATGTATTCTAACTATGGTTTGCAATTACAAAATCATATTTTCGTGTGATTATTATGATAGTAAACGTGTTACATTTTGTATTTTCTTAACTATAGCATGTGTTTCAGATCCACTTGTAACTGTTATATTAAAAAACTGGGGATCAAATCAGGGTTGCTGTAACTCGTGAACCACTTTGCCAAGCTCTTTCAACTTATCTATTCATTTATTTTTTATTTACTTTTTGTAGTAGTGTGGATTGAACTCATAGCCTTTGCAGTGAGTTATATTCCCAGCTTTTTATTTTATTTTCTTTTTACAAAGACAGGGCCTTGCTAAATTGCTCGGGCTTGCCTTGAACTTGTGGTCCTCCTGCCCCAACCTGTCAGAACGGCTCCATTAGCAGTGTAACTGTTGTCCTGTTCGTTTTTGTGGGATGAGCTTTTAAATCCCTTTCTTTTTATTTATTCCTTTTAAAGTACCAATGTCTTTGAGTACTTCATGAAGCAGTGTTTCAGGTATCAAATTTGAATTCTCTAAAGAGAAATGTTGAAAGTATATTTAAGCGGGTAGCAATGGAATGAATTACATCATCAAAGGCGAGTGACTTATCTTTGATGTAGTACTGTGCTGGAATTGTCTAGAATTTAGTAACTGAAAATGTTATTATTTAAGAACCAATTTTGAATTATTTTAAAACAGACCTTGTGTGTGTGTGTGTGTGTGTGTGTGTGTGTGTGTGTGGTAGCGGGGATTGAACTCTGGACCTTGCACTTGCCAGGCAAGCGCTTGTTCTACTGATCTATCTCCCCGGTCCAAGAAAGATTTTAAGGTAGACTTGCTTTTTAAAATCTTACAGTCTCACAAATCTTAAAAATGATTCAATTTTGAAGTTTACTTTTAAAAAGCAGCCTGGCTTGGAAGTCCTGGCCACACCACGTGTCTGTCCTGGACTCTAGAAATGAAAGGTTCAGCAACAGCTCCAGACCTTGGCGAAGCAAGGTTTAAAAACTTCTCTTCGCAACGCTATTCTCTTTGATGTGGCGTTCCTTCTGAGCGGCAGACATAGATGTTTTTATTTTAATAGTAAAAGAATCGGGGATCATTAAGAGCAGGGGACAAGTCTAGGAGAGACCGGCCAGCGGGCAGCGCGCTGGAGCCCGAACCGGAGCGGGAAGGGGCGGTGTCAGGGTCGCGCCCCGGGCGCTCACTGTGGCCCTGGCCCGCAGGCGGCGCGGGTTGCGAGTCAGAGGAGCGGCTCTTCAGGAGGCTGTTTTCCAGCTACAATCGATTCATCCGGCCCGCGGAGAACGTGTCCGACCCCGTCACCGTGTACTTCGAGGTGGCCATCACGCAGCTGGCCAACGTGGTGAGTGCGCGGCGTGAGCCGGCCGCAGGACGCCTACCTCGGAGCCAGGACAGTACCGGCTGTGCCCGCTGTGCGCTCTGTCGCACTGAGTGCGCGGCCAACACAACTGCACGCCCAGGGACGCACAAGCACAGACCGCAGCCACAGCCCCTCCAGAGAGTGCGTTCTGACGGAGGGGCTCACCTGCGCACTCCATGAAGCTGCGTCCCGCATCTTCGCCGTCCTGGCCTTGACAGACACGTAGCCCAAGTCGTCCCCAGTTCAGGCTGCAAAGCGAGGGCTGAGACCAAGGTTGAAAGCAGACCATCCACTCCATAAAATGATAGTTGTGTTTCATTCTTCCATATAATTCAAGGAGAAAATTTGCTGTTTTTAATGGGTGGCTCCATCCAGCTTTGAAAAAAAAAAGCCAGAAATTTTAAATCCCTTCACACCATACTGAGGATTGAACTCAGGGCCTTTGCACTGAGCTATATCCCCAGTCGTTTTTTTTCGTTTTTAAATTTGCCCAAGTTGGGCATGAATTTGGGATCTTTCTCCTTCAGGCTCCCAGATTGCTGAGGTTATAAGTGTGTGCCAGCGAGAATGTATTTTTTTAATAGGTTGTGACCATGTTCCCGAGCAAGTAGGAGGATATAGGAGAAATAGATCGTCCAGTGTGCAGCATGCCAGATGTGCTGAGTTCACATCCTCTCCCTTACCAAAGAAAGAATTCTAAGGCACATCAAATGTTAAGAATAGGAAAGATTTACTGAGCAGTCACTCCTGTGAGGCAGGAAGGGACTCAAAAGTGTGTTACCACAAAGGTCATATCTCTAAGAATATTTTGTAGACCCAAATAAGGAGGTGGGTGCAAAATCACAACCGATAGGATTACAAGTACAGTCACTTAGCTACTGTTGATCCAGTAGGAAAGCCACACAAGGATACATGGAAAGTACAAAGACTTTTGGGGAAAGGACACGTCTGGATGCTCTGATCACCACCCAACTGATGCCTAGTGGGACTCACTGGACCAGGTGGCACCAATTATAGTATGACTCCATACTGCTTATCCCTTAGAATGCGTGCAGGCTGGTGGTTGCATTTCTATCTTGAGGCCTGGCCTTCTTCAGAGGCATCTCGAGCCACAGTTCTGATGTCTTTTTCACTAACTTCATTGCAGGCCTAATCCCTCTTTGACTTAATTTTCTTGGCAAGAAGAAAGGTCTTCAGAGAAGTCTGTTATGTGACCCCTCTGCTCTTTTCTTGAATCTTTCTGATAACTCCTGCTTTCTATCTCATTATTTCTTCTAAACTGAAAGAGACTTTAAAATTGAAATTTAGCATATTGAAGTAATTATAGCTTCAAGTCAGCTCTGTAATTGTAAGGAATAATAGAAGAAGCCCTTGTACACTTTCCCCAGTTCTCCCGCCAAGGTCTTCTCCATTTCTAGAATGTTAATCAAGAACATGAGACATAAATAGGATGTGTAGTCTCGTGGAATTGATTTTTTCACTTGACATAGTTCCTCTATCAGTTGTGGCTTACACAGTTCAACCTTCTACTTGTTGAAGAACATTTGGGGTGATTCCAATGACTCATCTGCTACAGATAAAGCTGCTGTGAGTATTTGACTGTGTGTAGGCAATCTTCCCTTTTCTGCGACAGTGGCCATGAGTGCAAAAACCACATGGCCATCACCACTCCCTGAGTGCAGTGCTCTAGTCCAGAGCAGGGGCAGGCTTGGAAAGATCTCCAGGCTTAGGCCATTACCTCTCTTAGAGGTCATTCCCTTTTGGAAGCGAGGCTGCATATCTAGTCCACCTCTGTCCATCAGCCCTTGATTGCCTTGACTCCTAGATTGCAGATAGCAGTATGACTGGTGTGATTAGAGGCATTGTCCTTAGGCTTGGCTGACTAGAAAGCTGTGTTGGCCTTTGCTGGTCCATTGGTCAAGGTCATCCCATTTCTTTATTCTCTGCATCAAGAGGGAAGCTATGAATGCAGCTTCTTTGGCTGGCATATTTCATCCTGATCTCCTTGGCTTGGTATCACCCCTTGAAAAGGGGAAGCTTGGTTAAGGTGTCCATACAGAACCCTCTGGAAGAGCCAGCAGCAAATGCACAGAGGGCTACAAAAGGCTCTGAGTGAATGGCATGAGCTGGACCTGACCTGCTGGGCTGCATATGAGCCCCCTTACTGTGGAGAGTGCTGGGGTATTTTGGAGCCAGAGCTGGCTGAGCTAGTATGGAATCCACTGCTACTGGCTGTCCATGGTAACTGCAGAACCTCCTATACACTTTGCCAGCAGCCTCCCCGCTGGCTGGCGTTGCAAAGCTGTCTGGATAGTTCTTGGTGCACCTTCACAGGCCTTCTCATTTGGAGCTGGTAACTTCTTAGGGTTCATTATCCCACACTTATCCCAGACTTGTTGACTTAGAGGACTTTTCCTCCAGGCACTTCTGTCTGCCCTACTCATATCTGGTAGACCTTACCTCCCCAAAGGAGCTGTCCATGAATGTGTGCTACTCCATGCCTCTTTACCATCTTTCATAAGACATATGCCCATCTTACATTATAATATATATGTACATGCCTGTTATTAAGTGTATATCTCCCCCAGATAACAACCGAGACACACAAAGGCAGGCATTCTTCCCATCATGTAATGGCTACACAATAAAGATTTGCATCATAAATGCTGGAAGTGGTGACTTGGGCAGGAGCAGAGAATGTGTGGTGGGTGAACAGCAGATTCCATCCAGCAAACTGCATAGGGAGTGGAGATGACAATGTCAGATTAGAACCTGGGGCAGGTGGGCTCAGAGCCAAGGAATGATGAGGCACAGCGTGGGGTGTTTTTAGGGTGTTTTCCTATGTATATAGAACATATTTTGATCATATCCATCCCATACTTCTCATTTCTTTTGCATAGCACACATTCAAAGCCAATAAAGAGCCTTTCCTGGTCCTCATCTCGGTCTGAGTTTATATTTGTAATCCCATGGATAAATTATTGCAATCCCATAAAGTTAATTCCAATCTGCTACACCAGTGCAATCCACACCAAGAATAAAGACATTAAGGCTTATTTGTAGCTTGGAGGAGCCAAGGTGTCCTAAGTCCAGCCATGATGATGGTTATCTGGAACAAAGACCTCAAGCCCCAGGCCAAACCCAGGTTTATTCATTCCTAAAGAAAGGAGTAGCTTGAGGATGAGGAACTGTGTGAAAGATGGGAAGTAGGTGAGTGCTGTGGACTGGGCTAGGTAGGAGGCCTACATTCACCTCTCCAATGGGCAGAGAGACTGGATACACAGAGAGTAATCTGTGTAATGCAACTGAGATAGTATCTAATGTTTTGGGGTCAGTGCTTTAGTTCTGATGTGTAATCTTTCAAGCCCCAGGAAGCCAGAGCCTCTATCTCAAGGCTCGATACCAGCTGACAGTATGGAGCATTGGTTCTTCATCCTGTCTGAATCTGGCTCACACAAAGGAGCAGCATTTGAGGGGTCTGAGGAGACATGCCTTCATCTTCAGAGAGTACCACCAGCACCTTGGCTGGCTCAATATGCATTGCTTAAAGCCACTTGAAGGGATAAGGAAATGTCCTAGCCAGCTCTGAATGTATCAATACATGAAAATAGAGTCAGGTAGGCTGGCAAGATAGCTCAGTGGACTAAGTGCCTGCTTAGGCAAGCACAGGGACTGGGTTCCATCCCTGGTACCACATGCCATGCCAGCCCCATGTGTGCTGAGCTTACCACCAAGACCAGGTATGGTGGCACATGCCTGTAATCCCAGCACTGGGGAGGCTGAAACAAGAGGATCACTGTGAGTTGGAGCTGAGCAGTAAGACTCTGTACCAAATACATAAAAAGGAAAATGGAGTCAGGCTCAGCCAAAATGGAGACAATTATTCCTCTTTCAAGGAGAATCACCCAGGTGGTCCTCTAAAAGAGTGTACATGGGACCATGTATGGAAGTATTGTTTTCCTTGTTGTAGGCCCAATACTTTTTATACTTATCAATCTGCTTGCCTCCCTCTCTGGTATGAGCAATACAGAGTTGCCTCTAATTTACCTTCATTCTTGCTGTGAGAACTTTCTGTATTAGCAAGTATATGTGAGCCTAAAGATTTTTTTTTTCCTTCTCAGGATGAAGTAAACCAGATCATGGAAACCAATCTGTGGCTACGTCATGTATGTGTCTCTGTCGTGTGTCTTTCTCCTTGATGCTGGTGCTCAAGGATACATGCAACATTGTTGGGTGGGTGGAATCCACTGGTATCACCTTCTTCCATCTCCAATTTGTGATGGATATAAAATATGACCTACTCAATGGGACACTGGGGCACCTGCCTGCAATCTCAGTACACAAGAGGCTGAGGCAGGAGGATCACTGCAAGTTCAAGGCCAACCTGGGCTGCAAAGTTAGTTCAAAGTTAGCCAGCGTGAACTGCATAAGGAAACCCTATCTCAAAAAGATTGAAAGAATAAGACAAGACAGGCCAGGACAGGACAGGACAGAGCAGAGCAGAGTAGAACATTTCCTACCCTTTGCATCCAGAGCCTAAAGGTCAGCACTGGCTTGATAAGCGCTTCACAGATACAGGAACCTGGCATCATACAGATGCCTATTTTGTTGTTGTTGTTCTCTGTTCCTTAGACTGCTCTCTTGTCAGTAGGTTATGCTCCAGGAGCTGGCTGTGTGATTCCCCACTGGCCCACGGCCCTACCAGTCAATAGCTGAGCTCAAGATCCTGCATATTAGATTCCCACCACCCAGTTTTATCAGTTAAACTGTTTCTTCACTTAAGAACTCCTAAAGTTACACACAGATTTTATGACATTCATTGTCAAGCGCATGAACTGCATTTTAGGTATAAGAAATTTGGTTTGATGATAGTCCATGGAACATCAAATTTAATCCTATAATTTTGACACACTGGCAATCAATAGATTATTACCTACCTAAATATTTTACAAACCAGCTTGGCTATTTCCCATGGATATAATTTTTCAACTTTTGATAGAAACCAATGTTCTCTTTGTTCTGGGCCTGTTGGTCCACACCTGCAGTTCCAGGACTCAGGAAGCTGAAACAGGAGTATCAACATGAGTTTCAGGCCAGTGTGCAACATAGTAAGTTCAAGGCCAGCCTGAACTACCTTATGAGAGGTAGTTCTCAAGAAAAGAAACACACATATTAGTCAAACATGATTCTTTTCCAGAAGCAAAGTTGAACCAACATAAAGTTAACAATGGAGTGTTGGCCAAATACCTTAGCGGATTAAAGCACCTGTAAACAAGTGTGGGAGCTGGGGGTTTAATCCCTAGGCCTGCCATTCTGGCCCTGCCCCTGGGGTGCACTGAGACAACAATTGAGACTGGGCATAGTGGTGCGTACCTATAATTCCAGCTCTTGGCAGGCTGTAAACATGCAGATCACTATGAGTCCAATCTAGTAGTGAGACCCTGAACACCCTGTAGACCCTTGCCCAAAAATACAAAAAAAAGGAAAAAAGTTATTCAGACATTTTTTTCAAGCTGATTTTTGTTTCTTTTAGATCTGGACTGATTACAAATTGCGCTGGGATCCAAAGGAATATGATGGCATTGAGATTCTTCATGTCCCAGCAGATAAGATTTGGAAGCCTGACATTGTTCTCTATAACAAGTATGACTGTCTAACAGTTTCCTGTAGGGCAGGCTGTCCCTTAGGGCAAAGGGTCCACTGCTGATGGGGGTCTCATTTCCTTTGCAGTGCTGTTGGTGACTTCCAAGTTGAAGGCAAGACAAAAGCTCTTGTTAAATATAATGGCACCATCACCTGGACTCCACCAGCTATTTTTAAGAGTTCCTGTCCTATGGATATCACCTTTTTCCCTTTTGATCATCAAAATTGTACCCTGAAATTTGGTTCCTGGACATATGACAAAGCTGAAATTGACCTCCTAATCATTGGCTCTAAAGTGGATATGAATGATTTTTGGGAAAACAGTGAATGGGAAATTGTTGATGCTTCTGGCTACAAGCATGACATCAAATACAACTGTTGTGAAGAGATATACACAGATATAACCTACTCTTTTTACATTAGAAGGTTACCAATGTTTTATACCATTAATCTGATCATCCCCTGCCTCTTTATTTCATTTCTAACTGTGTTGGTCTTTTACCTTCCTTCAGACTGTGGTGAAAAAGTGACACTTTGCATTTCAGTTCTACTCTCTCTGACTGTGTTTTTACTGGTAATTACAGAAACAATCCCATCCACATCTCTCGTGATCCCACTGGTGGGTGAGTATCTGCTCTTTACCATGATTTTTGTCACACTGTCCATTGTGGTGACTGTGTTTGTGTTGAACGTACATTACCGTACCCCAGCAACACACACCATGCCCAAGTGGGTGAAGACTATTTTCCTCCAGGTGTTCCCTCAGATTCTGATGATGAAGCAGCCTCTGGACAGAATAAAGGAGACAAGTCCTAGTGGAAACCTCAATGGCCTTTCTAGTAGGCCAGCCAGGCTCAAGTTTACAAACCACAGAGAACTTCTTAAGGAACGACATCACTGTCAGAAGTCAGGCAAATTAACCACCACTAAGGGGAAGTCAAGTCATCAGCCTTCACAGTGGGTCACCAAAAATCCAGAGCATTTTTCAGAGGTGGAAGATGTGATTAATAGCGTTCAATTCATAGCAGAAAACATGAAGAGCCACAATGAAACAAAAGAGGTAAATTCATGTCTCGTCATATCTAGCCAGATTGTATCCTCTGCAGGCAGAGAGGAACTTTAGAGATTTAGTCAGATTCTCAGAGTCTTGTTTGTAAGAAGGTCAGACTGCCTTACTAGGATTGAGTTCTGTTGTTATGGTTGTTGTGGACTGATGGGGTGGGGCCAGGCAGTAGATCTCCATGCCCTAAGTTGGTCAAGTGAGATCTGGCTAAAAATACAAGTTGAGAGTGTTCTTGGTTAATGAAACCAAGATCTTTGCCCAAGACACATTGGCAAAGGGAAAGGTAGGGAAGCTCAGAGCTGCCCCAAAGTGAGGGAGAAATGACAGAAGCTTCTGGCAGGGATGGGACAGTGGTAGAGTTTACACTCCTCTGCTTCCATCCATTGGCAACTCCAGTGCCACTTTACATGGAGTGAATTTAGCTGCTGATTAAATGAGGCTCAGGAGTATTTTTAGCATTCACGCATCCTGATCCTAGTGCCTAGGGTCTTAGCAATAGCACTCAAATTTCCACTATTGTCCAAAAAGAGAGCTTGAGGAAATCCTGCCAGTTTTCCAAACTGTAATAGTGACTCACTCAGGGCATCTAAGAACTCACATATGTAGCTGGGTTTGGCCTGTACTGCAGCTGCTAGCATTGTATTTATTAGTAAAGGTGTGTTGTGAGACCTAATCCTACTCTGTAAGTACAGGACCTAGGATCCTAGGAATGCATCTGGATGTATCATGGGACAAGAACCCTAGAAGGCTTCACTTCAGAGTAGAATTTTTGTAAAGTTTGGGAGAGTATCTGTGACCTCAGTTGCAATGGTGTAGAGCTCTGAAGGCAGAACCACAGAAACTTTGAGGTCAAAGACTGGAGAGATAGGCACATGAAGCAGACTCTTCTACCCCATATCATTCTGGCTTCCTGTTCCTGCTCAGAGGGCCTCGATAGTACTCCACCTCAAACCCTACTCTGCCTCCAAGCATTTCTCAGTCTTGCTATGGGACCAGGTTACCCAGTGGTATAAATGGTACTAGTTGAGCAGTCTGAATTGCTACTTCCTGAGAATGTTCCCTGCACTCTGGAAGGGTCCTCTATGTCCTGGTGAACTTGGTTGATCCATAGCCAGGTCCATAGGCACAAACAGAAGTCTATTCATTCTCTTCATACAAAACTAAATTGGGGATATTACATAGGAAGTATAAGTTATGAAAATAATAGCATAGTTCCCTTTAAAAACACCAAGGACATGTTTGAAAAGAATCTTGTTCATGCAATGAAGCATATTTCCTATGGTTTTAATTTCTAAATATAGCTTTGACTTTTTGTTTGCATTTCAGGTAGAAGACGATTGGAAATATGTGGCTATGGTGGTTGATAGAATATTTCTTTGGGTATTTATAATTGTCTGTGTGTTTGGAACTGCAGGACTATTTCTACAGCCACTGCTTGGGAAGACCAGAAAATCTTAATATATTCAGAAACTTGCAGATAGTATATTTACTCTGTATTCCTATGGCAAGGAAAGGCTAAGGCCTTCATCTACTGAGCTGAAGTCTAGATGGAAAAATAGATTTGTATTACACATTTGGGAGTCTAAGAACCCTTCTATGAAGCCAAGGGGAGAAATTAGATGTTTCATAACACTGGAGACCAGAATCAGCTTCTCTTGTCTGTTGATGTTTGGCTTCCAGGGACGTGAATGACTCATAATACAGTCAAACCACGTACTTATCATGAAGGCATTCTAAGAGACCCTGTTGTGTCCCCAGTTTCTACACATGAGATGTGAGACTCTAGAGCTTGGACCTTGCTGACATTTGCAACACTTCTAGTGCATTTTTCTTTCTTGTGCATGTCTCTGGATCTAGCTCACAATTATCAGCTTACTTGGCACACTAATTAGTTAAAAGAAATGCCAGGTGGAGTCTACCTAAGCATTTGTGTTAACCAACTTTCTATTATTATGGCAACATACCTGAGATAGTCGACTCAAAAGGAGAACAGTTTACTTTGGATCATGGTTTCAGACCTTTCAGACCATCATTGGTGAGCTGCATTGCCTCTGGGTCTGTGGTGGCACAGTACAGCAAGGTGGGTGCACATGGTGGAGGACTTTACTTCATAGCAGCCAGGAAGAGCAGAGAGAGAGAGATGGGATGGGATGGGGTTCTCAGTCCCCTCCAAGGGCTCCCTCTGATGGTAGAACTTCCTTCTTGTAGCTCCATCTTCTTAGGATTCTACCACTTTCCCATAGCACACAGGCTGAGGGCCAACCCTTGAACACATAGGGCTCTGGGGACTTTCCAAATGTGAACTGTGTAGTTTGTCTGGCAGGAAATTTGAGTGGAAGCCCATCATGGTGCTAGGCATTGTCGGAGTAATAGAGATGGGTTTTATTTCTAGAAGGACTTGCAACTTAGGAAAAGTCATGGATTGGGGAAATGTCACTAAGGTAGTTGAAATAGAAGAACTTGGGTGTGGTTGGCTGGACAAACCTGAAGCAGCCCATGCTGTGTCGCAATAAAAGATGTCTTTGTCTTCTTCTCATCCACACTCCCCATGTGTTCATTGTACCAAGACTGAAAATAAAGTTATTTCTTCTGTAAGAAATTACAGTCTTGCACATTTTGGAATAGTTCTTTTCCTATGGGATAGAACCTTGGGAGTTCTGTTTTATTCACTCTAATTATTTGTCCAATAAATACTCTTACAAAATTTTTAAATATTTCCTTTCTGGTGCCAGGGACTTTACACAGGATAGCATTCTTCCCTTGAGCTATACTCAGCCCTAAAGAGGTATTTTAAATTTAAAAAGCAGTGCCCTTGCCCTGACAAAATAATTCATTTCATTTTTGTCTCTTCCTCTCCAGCCTGTCTCTGCATGCATAATTCTCCCTAGATTTTCCATACCTCACTTTTACCTCTGATGTTCTTTTTTTTTTCTGTAGTCTTTTTGAAACAAGGTCTTGCTTTCCAGTTCAGGCTGGCCTTGAGCTCACTTTGTAGCCCACGCTGGTCTCTAACTTTGGCAATCCTCCTGCCTCAGCCTTCCAAGGGCTGGGATTATAGATGTGCACCACCATGCCCAGCCTTGATGCTCTGCACAGTCTTGAAATGCCATTGTGTGGTAGCAAGATCTTTTTGTGCACATATCTTACTTTTACTACTACCCTGTGACTCACATCATTGTGTGGCAGCATGAAATTTAAATGGTCCTATTTTGAAGTACTTTTAGGGCCTGTCAATTAGCTCAGTGGATTCAGATTAAAATGCCTGCAAACAGGTGCAGGGGCCAGGGATTTGATCCTGGGGCCTGCCATCCGGCCCCGACCCAGGGAGTGCTGAGAGAGTAATTGAGACTGGGGTTGGTGGCTCGCGCCTATAATCCCAGTTTTGGGGAGGCTGTAAACAGGTGGATCACTATGAGTCCGATCTAGTAGTGAGATTCTGAACACCTTTAGCCCCTTCCCTAAAATACAAAAAAAAGAATGACATGTTTTTAAATCCTTTCATTTGTGATTACACTGCATGCATTTTATGCTCCAATATAAGAGACACGATTATGCAAATTTAGATTAATTATCTTAATTGTATTTTATTTGCAATTCTAGAATTGGGAATCTATTCTTATAAAATACAGTGAGTGTTCTGGGGAGCCACACCTAGGAGGTTGATTTACACACAGAAGAGTGAGGAGAGAGAACGAAAAGCACTTGTGTCGTTCCACAGTTATTTTTATTGGAAAAGTAAAAGCAGGGGGAATTTCTTTATCATTTAGGCCAAAATTGACCTGTTTGGGGATTTGGGGATTAACTCTTCTGATCTCTTAGAAGACCAGATGAACAGCATGGCTGCGGTGTGGTGAAGTGAAACCTGAGTAAGAGTGACTCCATTTTGGTGAGCTTTGTGGGCCTCAAGCAAGGGCTCAGTCTAAACCAGTGGCCTCCAGTGGATTTTATTTAGCAGTATCTTTCCAGAGGGTTGATTCTTACTTCATGTTTTATTACTAATCCAAGCTAATATTTTCATTTTAAAATTTTTTCGTTGTGGTAAAGTACAACAAAATGTAAGCATTTTAAGTGCGTCGTTCAGTGGTATTACATAATTTCACAGTGTTCTGCAGCCTTTTTCTCCTTCCATCTCCAGATCTCTTTTTGGCTTTCAAAAATAATAATATTCTGCATATTAATTCTCCATTAAGCATAAGTGAGGCTTAAAGCTGCAATGTAGGAAAATGGGAGATCTCTTCCAGTCAGGAACAGCAGCTCTATGCTGGTCTCTTGAGTGTTCTTCAGTGCTTGCTTGGGTGTACCTCAGGTGTCCCAGCATAGCCTGGGAGCTACTGCTCAGCAACTCTCAGAGGAAAGAGGCTCCTATGCTAAGCATGTGTGCATGTGTGCATGTGTGCATGTGCTGTGTATGTGTGTTTATCTTGTCTGTACCCCGGCACTTAGAAAATCATGACTGTCGTACATGAAACACAGCTCATAGATTATTTAACCTAACTCTTTTTTAAAATCTCAAGAGGTAAAATGGCACCTTCATGGTCACCCAGAACAAGTACTCACAAATAAATTCAGCATGGTATTAGCATCTTAATCTCTCAGCCCTTAAAGCATTTTTCCAACTGCTGTGAAATTTGTTTTCTTTCCTGAACTGAACGAATAAGATGGCATATCAGCTGAGGCGGCTCATCTTCCCTCCCAGCTGCTCACTGCCAAAGGCTGGGGAGCAGGCGAGTTAGAAGCAATGATGGGACACATCTTGCACTGTCAGTTTGCATATCAAAGATATAAACAAGCTTATATTGTGTTTGATAGTCAACAAGGGTAGAAATGTGGACGAGCAAAGGCTTATGTTAGGAAGGTCAGTATTACCAGGTGGCAAAAGAGACAAAGAGAAAGAAAAATGTCCAAAGGTTTTTTTTTTGTTTTTTTTTTTTTGTTTGTTTGTTTGTTTTAATGTGGGAGGAAAATAAAAATATCTCATGTTGACTGTAATTGGAGTTTTCAGAACAAGAGCAACCAAGAAGTAACAAGTTGAATCAAAGAATAGACACTGGGAAAGAGAAGTCCCAGACCAAAGTGGAAGCATAAGGCTTCTAACACACCTCGCATCCCACCCATCCACCCTCCCTGCTCCCACCTTACTCTCTTGACAGAGGCAACAGGAAGTGGGTGGAAAGGGCTCTCTCTCTAGAGGCCAGCCAATGCTGTTCTGGGAAGAGAGATGCAACCCCACTCCCACTACAGATGCCCCCTGCTTGGCTCCAGCCAGTGTCATTCTGCTGGAATGTAGGGTCAGGTGCTCCATCTACTTCTCAATAGAAACATAAAATCTAACTTTATATATAAAATCTGTTTTATAGTCTGGTGAATAAATGAATAAACAAAAGCCAAGTCTCTGTCACACAAAATGTGTTTGTAGGGCCATACATTTTCCACTTTGTGACTAAACACATGGGATGATTCCTTTTTCAGTCAGCTTTCTGTCCCTGTAACATATTCCTGAGGTAATGAATGCAGAGAAAAGGTTTATTTAACTCTCAGTATTGGGTTTTCAGCCAGTGACCTATTGCTTGTATGCCTCTGGTGGAGAAGAAGAGAGCACATCGTAGCAGGGTGCACAGAGCACCCCTACAGAGAGAAATGACAAAGAAATGGCCACTTCTCAAGGCATTGCTCCACAAACTTGAAGACCTTTCTCTCAGCCTTCCTCTCCATCATGGAGCTGGAGACTATACCTGGACACATGGGCCTTTGGTCGGTAATTATCCAAGCCACATCAGCCCATGCTATCGGACAAAGTCACTAAGGAAAGATGCCACATAAGATAGACCAAGTGGGAGGGGAAGGTAGCCCCTGAGAATCACGGAGGCACCATCTGAGGGCCTATGAGCTCCATCTACCTGCTGTGTGTTGCGCAAGGGAACAAGGCACCACATCTGCCATGTCCTAATTACCTCCCCCTTAGACTCATACAGTAATGCTCTATCTTTCAATGATAGTGCTGGGAATAGGGCTTTCTGGAGGTTATAGGTTTGGAGGGTGGAGACCTCAACAGTGGGATTACAGTAGTCCCTCTTGTATTTCGAGGTTTGACTTTCACAGATTTACTGTTTTAGGGCTTTCAAAAAATATTGATCTAAGTTCTTTATCATGGATTTTTCACTATATCGTGTGATTTTACTGTTGTGTACAGTACTCTATAAGTATGTTGTTAAAATTACATAGGTTTATTTGTTTAGAAAATGGTTAAGAACTTTAGAAGTGTTTTTAAAAATGTGGGAAAGGCTTATAAGAGTGTGGGAAGGGTTTGTAAAGCCTTAAAATATGTATAAATATTAAAATAAATATAACATTGTGACTTTGTTGATTTTCACTTATCATGGGGGTGTCTGGAATGTACCCTCCATGGTAAGTGAAAGACCACTGTAGTGCACTCACTGTGTGCATTAGGCTCTGAATCAGAAAGTAGTCCCTGATGAGACACGACAGCTGCTAGTAACTTGACCTTGTACTTCCTAGCCTCTAGATCTGTGAGAAATATTTATAAGCCTATGGGATTTTTGTTATTGCAGCCTGAATGGAATAAGAAACAATTCATTCCCAGCTGGAAATTCTTCTGGACCCATTTTACACACACATATGAATGCACACTTTCCAATGGGTGTTTAGAAATGCTTAAAAAGCCATTTCTGATAGTTACAATGACTAGGGATGATGGTGAGCATTCAGCAATGTGTGGAACAGACCAGTGCAGAATTTTCCAAGTCAAAATGACCACAAGATCTCATAAGCAGCCAGAACCCTCTGGAGGGTGTTCACCGGGGAAGAATCCCTGTGGTGGCCCTTGCTAAGCATGCGGGTGAGGGGCAGCCACCACACCTTCACTGGGTGCCCTTGGTGGCCAGAGCATCCATCCTGCTGGAGCCTTCCCCTCTCGTTTTGGTCCCTGAGGACAGAAGTTTTCAGAGGAAAATGAACTTCATCTATAAATAAGGTATGATGGTAGTATCTTCCTCATCGAATATTTTTTCAAGGTTGCCTATTTTTACAAGGACACTATTTTTATTCTTCTGTTTGTCTTTGGGTACTGCTGTCTTTTGGCCTGGCTGGGGCAACTATTGCTGCTAAGGACTGAGATATCCTTGGGTATCTGGTGGGCACATCTAATTCCACAGCAGGATGACTGCCTCTGGTGCAGTGAGCAATCCTGCCTAGAACTATAGCAAGCCGCATCCATGGATAGACTCCTCAGCTGTTTTTCTTGAACCTAAGATTGTGTCCATGATCCAAAGACATAAGGTCACTTTTATTTTCACTATTATTTTATTGGTACACTAAAGAGAAAGTCTTAATACAAAATACATGCCAAGTTAAACATAAATGGTAATCACCACAGATGATGACTAAATGAGTTAACAAATATACATAACAATAAATATATCAGAGAAAATTTTAACACATTCAAAAGGCCTATCCTAGCATAGCATTAAAATGTTACTCTTTGGGAATTACAGCATTCCAACATGGCTGGTTAAATGCCATCTCTAATGGGTCAAGGCCAATGGTAAGAATGTTTATAACTTTGCTATAATCTGGAGCCATCAGCTAGACTATGAAATTTACCATTGGGTACCATGGAGAGATCACACTATCAATACCTTATCCAGGAACTAATGTTAACACTAATAATTCGAGAGCCATGTGATATGTTTCCTCAGTGGTACAACATGATATTCCCTATGATGTTATTATCTACGATGCTATTCTTGTCAAAATCACTTTAAGATTATAAGAAGTACAGAAGATAGAAGAATAAATGACACCAGAAGCAAGCAACCCGAGAGATCAAGAATGTGAATCACATCTGCTCCTTTTGATAAATCAGTGTTAAAAGGAAATTGAAATAGCCTTAATAATCCTATTTTAGACAAGCAACTATGATATTAAAATATTTTTGAGAAAGCTAAGGAAATTTGAATGTAACATTATTGAGTTTGCTTAGTGTACTATTTTTGAATCTTTTTTCAGTTATAAATGTTTTTTAAGTGCACACTGAAAATTAAACACATACTGAGTTACAAATGTTAAGGGGGCAAGTACAAATTTGTCCCTATTTTAAACAAACAACCAAAGTTTTTGGCATCTGGTGTATTTAATCAACAAATACTAGTTAAGCCTTGACTATGACTCTATATATATATTGACGATCTACTGGAGGATACACTGACAGAGTAAAGGGAACAGGCTCATTTAGTAACACAATAGAAAGCAATTATGCTCTAAGCCATTCACTGCATACCGGAAACCTCACAGACACCAATCTACTGGTGTGGGTGGCATGAGCTGTCTAAAGCTCCATGAGGGCACGGGTGTGAGCAGAAATCTGCAAGGTGAAAAGGACTCAGGACACACTTGGTGTGTCCCTGTGTGTCTTCACACAAGTCCTACATAGTTATACAAGTGGCAGACAGGGTGTGGTAGCTCTTACAACATTGGCTTGTTGGGATCATCTGGCAAACTTTGCCCACTGATACTCCTTGTATACATCTGAAATTAGAATTTATTTGTTTTAACATTATCTTTTATAATTACTCTCCTAGAGTTCACATAATATATAAATATCTTTTTCCATGCTTGAAGCTATTATCAGGGTTTCCAACTTGAGCTGCAATAGGATTTACAGTGCATGCTTGCATGCATCTAAATGATTTGATTTTGTCTGTGTTTGTGTCTGACAGATAAGAGGCTTGCTTGTGGAAAGTGTTTCACACTTGTATTTTTCAAAATTAAAAAATGGACTCAGATCTAAGCCATTTTTCTAATGTCAATGCTGTCTTTTATTTAGAGGCTAATGAGTTAAAGTTAAGCAATGAGTTAAATCTAGTACTGTTCTAACAAAAGGGAAAAGAATAATTATTTGCTGTTTGAGTCTTACAATCTCATTGAGGTTATAATGCAGGGAATCCTTGGTTTTCATCATGATAAGCTCTTGCCAATCCTACCTAAAGTAGTGATAAAGCAGATTATAATTTATGAAGGAATAGAGTTGAAATTAGAAGCAGTGTGATTTAAAAAAATGTGAAAGCTCAAGGATAAATCTCCAAAGTATAGAAGTTTAAAGAAGAGAAAATCTTTAAAGGTCATGAGTCAGAACCTGCTATTACTAAGCACAAAAAACCTGATATTCTTCTTGGGTCTGTAAGTAGTGGAAGGCCTCACAGCTCACATAGCTGGTTAATGCCTGGCTGGGAACTTGAGTCTTTATGCCACAGTTTTTATATTGACATGTTTCCCCCTTTAAAACATGTGGTTCATGAAGGAGCCTCAGTGTTCTGTAATTTGGACCAATAACACAAAACAATTCCGTGCTACAGCATACAATTTGATATCATTTGAGCACAAATACACTGACTGTGTTAAATGTTGTGCTTTGGATTTAGGGTTCAAAAACATATGCGACTTCTTTTTGGGGGGTTTATAGTGTGTTTAAGAATGATCTGAATGACATGATTGTCTTAAAAATCACTTCAGGCTATTTGAAAATAATTCCATTATTTCTGTTATCTATAGTTCTGTGTTTGTTTAAGAACAGGATACATGGAGACTTAGGCTTAGGAAAGGGAGCACTACAAGACCAAGAGAGGGAGGATAATTAAGGGAGCAAGTCCCAGGAGGAGAGGTTTGGGATGAAAAGAAGGTTAATATGAACAAGATGGAAAGCTGACCAGATGAGAAATCATCTAGGAGAGCATTACAAATGTCCAGAGTTATCACACATGGTGGTACATGCCTGTAATCTCAGCACTCAGGAGGCTGAGGCAGCAGGATCTCTATGAGTTTGACATCAGCCTGGACACACACACACACACACACACACACACACACACACACAGACTACAAATGTCCAGACACTGAAGAGCCAGATATGAAGATGGACATTACACAAGCACGTCATCCTGCCAAGTCTTGCAACATCTAGGCAAAGCCCATGATAACTCGTGGCTGATGTCAAGAAAGGCAGATGATAACTCCTCACAAACCGGGAGAGGTGCCTAGCTGGACACCGCCCCACATCATGACTGAAGCCAGCGGTCCTGCTAGCAGAAACAGTTTCACTTTCAGTTGAATAAACATTAAAAACCAGCATATACTTGAGTAAAATGACCACTAAAAGCATCAAAGTCAGCAGAAGAATTAACTCAATGAAAATATTAAAATACTTTAAAGTAATTACAATGAGTATTTCCCAAAATATTTCAAGGAGAATGACATCCATAAAATATTAAGAGTTCTAGGAAATCAGATTTATGATTTCTCAGTAATAGGTACTGAGAAATGGAGAACTTTTCAAAGGGAAGGAACAACTGAGATGAGGAAAAGGAGGAAAGAAAAAAGAAGGGAGAAAGAAACATATGTTTATACACAGGATAAACTGAATAATAGTACTGATTTCTGCTAGTCTATTGAAAGAAGTTAATGCTTAAATTTTATGTTATCGTTAATTTTTTGTAATTTTTAACTCATTTTGCATGCTTATCTCTGGTAATCTGAACAACTAATTTGAAGATAGCAATATGCAATTTAACAACCACTGTTGAACTCCAAAATGAATTCCTCATTTTGTTTAGTGAAATTCTGTACCATTTCTAATATTTTTAATACTTTTTCATTCTCTTTAAAAAATAAAAACTGAGAAAAGTGGTTGAATTAAAAAGTATGAAAGAAAGGTCAATTAATTAAGAAACTTACAGGGTAGATCCAGTAACACCCAGGTTAGAAATTTCAAAAGGAGCAAAGAGAGAGGATGGAGGCCAGGAAATACCAACAGGGAAATAAAATTTGAAGATTTGAAGACATCAGTCATAAGTGTGAAGCCAGAGGAAGAAAGAATGCCCTGGAGTTGGACAGATCCGGTGACACTTCCAAAGTCCAAAGATAAAACCCTAACCATTTCAGGAAAAAGAAAATGGAAGCATGTAGGGATAAGAAGTAAGAATCAACCCTTATTGTATTTCTCAGTGATAATAATCAGCCAACTTATTATTCAAATATGAGAGTAAAAATCGATTTCAAAAATGTTGCAGAAGGTTACCACGCTCATAACCTTTCGAAAAGAATTACTTGAAGTCAGACACAGTCGGATGAGCCTAGTGTCCTACCCACTCAGGAGGCTGACACAGGAGGATCACTTGAACACAGTTCGATGTCAGCCTGCAAAGCCCCATCACATACACAGTAGAAGGAATCACTGAAGACACATTCCTCTAAAGTACCAACAAATCACAGAAAGAGAAAAACTTAGGATAGACAACACTGGTTAACAAAGAAACAAAATCATATAAAAAGTGTTTGTGGACAAAAATGTACTATCAATAATGATTCTTAAAAAGGAGACACATGGTATAAACATAAATTACTGAAATTAAAATTCCAATGATTGACATGAGACACAGAAGATGTAATTGATGAGGGAGGTAGATACTGTGTGCGTGTGTGTGTGTGTGTGTGTGTGTGTGTGTGTGTGTGTGTGTGTAGACAATGCAGGTACAGATGCTCCTCTTCAGCACCAATGACAAAAAGGTTTAATGTGTTTATTAATAAATTAATAGAAGCATAACCTTCCAACTGTTAAAGAAAGCAATCATCTCATCAAGGCTGGAAAGGAGGAGAAAAAGAACCCAAAGAATAAGAAAGCCATGCACAGAAAACACAGAACTAAAGGTTTGGGTGAGAGCAAACACATCAACAGCAATAATACAGGGCCAGGGAAATGGCTCAGTAGAATAAGCACTTACTTCCCTGGCAAGTGCAAGGGCCTGAGTTCAATCCCCAGTTCCACAAATTAAAAGAAAAGTAATAATACATGTGAATGGTTTAAAGCTTTAGATTGGGTTTTTAAGAGTTCAATCTGCAAACTGTTTACAAGAGCTATGCCTGAAACAAAATGCTCCAAAAAGGACTTGAGTTTGTAACTGAACCAGGACAGAATTGCTTTGAGCTAAAATCCAGGCAGCAACAGCAAAGCCAATGTGAGTAGAGTGCCCTCATGAGTATCAGAGTGAGATGGTGTGGTGTGGGTGAAACACACTGAGAACTGAGAACACACTGAACTGAGATAAAGGGAAAACCTGAGGACCCTTGGCATGGATTTGATCAGATGTGATGACATCGGGCCTGCGGTGCTGGCCCTGCCCCTGGGCCACACTGTGACAGCAATTGAGACTGGGTGTGATGGTGTGCCTGTAATACCAGCTCTTGGGAAGCTGTAAATACGCAGATCACTACCTGTCTGATCTAGTAGTAAGAACCTGAACACCCTGTAGATCTTTCCCTAAATTACAAAAAAAAAAAAAAAAAAAAAAAAAAATGTGGTGACATCAGGAACCATCATCAGAGAATATTTACTACTTTGATTTGCTAGTAGAAGATGAATGGACATTAATGAGTTTATCTCTGGTAGCAGATGACTTTGTGTCTACCATGAACTATTTTGATAGGACCTTAAAGGGAGTCACCACTCACTACAGGTTCTACTTTCACCATCAGAAAACCCTTAGAGAGCTATGAACAAGCCATGGCTGTTGCCTGCCTTAACAGTCTTACCACATCCAAACAAGGTTTTTTTGGGGGGTGGGGAGGCAGGGAGATAGCTCAGTGGGGCCAGGAAGATAGCTTAGCGGTGTAAGCACATGCCTGAAAAGCACAAGGTCGCAAGTTCAATCCCTGGTACCAAAAAAATGTTGTTTTAATGAATTCTGTGGTAAGGGGGACATTAGCTGACTAGGGGCAACTTGGAATCTGTGTCAAAACAAGTGTGCTGTGCCAGGTGTTGTGCCAGAGTAATTCTCCAAACCAGCACAGGTCTGTTCATCCATGTAGCTGAGGATGCACTACACAAGCTCAGTGGCAGCTCAGATGGAACTTCCACAAGCAGAAGCAGCCCCTGCCCGCACGCAGCATAGAGCCACCTAGCATGACCTAGACACTGCTGACTCCTTTAAACCAAACTCCCTCTCCTGCCAGCCACCAGTTTACTTGCACAGCCATATTTACACAGGTTTCTCCCATCAGGTTTCTTCCAGCAAGTGATGTTTGATTTTGGTCAGGTGGCCGAGGGGGCTGTTGGAATAAGGGTGTATTTGGACTCATATGCGTGTAGTCAGATCTAAGAGGTGGCTATGCCCATACAGAATGGCTCTGAGTCACTCTGAAGATTCATTGCTAACGGTAACTCTGCAGCCACATCTTCAAGGCAGGAGTGAAAATCAGAACAGAGCCTGTGATTGACACCACCAGAAAGAGCCACAGGAAGATTCGGTCAAGAACTTGAGCTACGAATTTCCAGTCTTGCACTACCTGTAAGAGAGGAAAAAAAAAGGCTGGGGAGATAGCTCAGTGCCTGGCAAGCACAAGAACCTAAGTTCGATCTCAGTACTGCATTCCATGTCAACCCACTGCCCCACACTGCGCCAGCCACTGAAACTGGGTGTGGTGATGCCTGTAATTCCAGAGCTGGGGAGGCTGAGACAGGAGGATCACTACAAGTCCAAGCTGTGTATTGAGACCCTGTACCAAATAAATAAATAAATAAATAAATAAATAAATAAATAAATAAATAAATAAATAAATGAGTTTTTAAAAATATTTTTTTAAAAGAAGAGGAAGAAGATGCCTTTTATTCACAATGCTATGCAACTGATTCATTCAGGGATTGAAAAAGAGCAATGTTCAGAGTACAGCACTTAAGTTTTCAAAGTGTACCTAACTCCTACAGCTATACCTGGTCACCCATAATACAGGTTCAGATTCCATTCAGTGACATTGTTGATCATGTCTCAAAAAACAAAAAGAAAAAAAAACAGTTTGTAAGTCGAGTGTCTAGGAAGATTCTTATCAACACTGAAGAAGTAAAATAGAGTGGTAGAATTGTTTATGTATTCACAAGAATTATTGATTAAAAAGGAAAAAGCCTGATTTTTACATATATAAAAGCCAACATCTTACCTCAAATGTTCCCTGATACCCATATGAAATTAATCACAAACATAACTTTAAGAGTCTTTGTGGCCAAATGTCCCAGGTCTTTGCCTCCACTCCACAGATGGATATGGCTGCCACAGGAGAAAGTGACAGACACTGCTGGGGCTGGGGGCCACGAAGGAAAGGCAGTCACACAGGAAGGCAGAGAAGAGTGCAAGAGCCTTTTTCAGGAAGGGCAGCCAGGGACAATGCTATGAGGCCTTGTGCGAGGTCAGAGCAGGGATAGGCCAGGGGGCTGAAGGGGGCTGAGAGAAAAAGGTAGGTCCTATGTTTTAAGGGAAAATAAAAGTCCATTTATAAATGGTCCCCGCCATGTGCCTTCACTGGAAACCTTTCCCTAGGGCTAAAGCCCACAATGGAACCCTCTCTCATGCTCAATCAGGGAATCAGCAGTGGCTGCAGGCTACTGGGGGCTCCACAGGCCCCGATCAGTGTAGGTGAAGGGTGACCCACACATTCTCACTTATGATAGTTTCCAAGTGTGGTGGGTTTGGGGGGTAACCCCCTCAGTAGTTGAGGACTTTCTGTGCATTGGAATTTTGTAACAATAGAATGGAAGAAGTTATCAGGGGCTGGCATGGAGCCAGACTGCATTCAGAGCCTAGTGAGGGTTAAAAATAAAACTTCAGGGAGATGTTTTATTTTTAACACAAATGAGCTACATTAAAGTGTTAAAAAAAAAAACCCAACCCAAAATTGTGGGTTTAATCATGACTTTAATCCTCTTACCTACATTTTGGTGAATTTTCTAAATTTCATGTACTATTTTTATAATTAAATTAAAAAAAAAATCTTTGCATTACAAATTTTAAAAAATCTTTGCATTGGTGTTTTATAAACAGATAAAGACCAAGCTGAAATGCTCATTATATAGCAATACATTTCTGGTCCTTTAAAAACAAACCTACAGCAGATGAAGAACATGACAGACAATTAAGGGAGTGGAGAGGCAAGATAAAACACAAAAGGAAATTTCCAGAACAGTTCTTCTGTGAAGGTATTTCTGGAACCAGGCTATTCGTGCTCATTTCACTAATTTTAGAATAAAACAACTGGACCCTGGAGATTGCTATAGAGATGCGACTCATAAGAAGATGCCATGGGCTCACTGTGCATATCTTATATTCTGCCATTCATTCTTCAGCACAGAAGGAAGGATTTTGGAAACAGTTCAGGTTAAGCAACTTGTCTCCAAGCTACACAGCAGAGGGATGAGACCTGAGACTAGGACTGTTTCAACTTTGTGATGCATACTTTTTTTTTTTCTTTGAGGTGGAATCTTGCTGTGTTGTCCAGGCTGGCTTCAAACCTGGGGGCTTAAGTGCTCCTCCTGCCTCAGTCTCCTGAGTAGCTGGGACTACAGGTATAGGTCATTTTCTCAGCTTCACATTAAAAAAAATAATTTATAAGCTAAGTAACCATGTCCTCTTCCCTCAACAAAATATCAATTACAAGAGAAAAGTTACATTAATTTTCAAAACTGATTCTTCTGCTCTTTTGTTTCTCAATACTGTATAAGAAAATATTTCTAATACCATGAAAAAATAAGAGATAAGCTGTCAGAGACCAGGATAACTGACTGAAAAGATGTAATTGAAATATTTAAAATAGAATTGAGGAATTACAAAGAATCATTCAGTCTGTAATTGCTTCTCTTTTTGTTCATTATACTTTGTGACTTTCTTTCTGAAGATTCATACCAAAGACTCCATTGTGTGTCAGGGTTTGTTTTAAGACTGGTATGAATAGAGATGATGATGTTGCATTTTAAGCAATAATAGCATTTTGTTATAAATAAGTGCCACAGTAGTCTCTCTTGTGCCCTCACCGGTCCCCTCCCACGAGCACAATCCCTCACCTGGCTGATGGAATGCTCTTTCCTCACGTGCCTGGAGATGTGCCGGATGGACTCTGCAGCCTTCTCCAAGAAAGCAACCAGAACTTTTTCTCCATTCCTAGTTTCTTTCTGTTTCTTTTTATCCAGAACTTTACCCTTCACTGTTGGCTTACTCCTCTCTGTGTCTGGGAAAGAGTAGCGATCCACGTGGTCTTTCATACAAAGTAACTGAGGAAGTTTTTGCAGAAATAGCCTCTTCACCCAGGGTGCCATGGGATGGTAAGTGGAGGAAGATCTGTGGTGGACGTTAATTACAAAGACAGTAACAATAATCGACAGGGTGACAAAAATCATAATGAACAACAGGTACTCTCCAATGAGAGGAATGACTTTGGAAGAAGATGGGATTATTTCTTCGATCACTAAAAGAAAAACTGTCAGAGAAACTAAAACAGATGTTGATAAGGAAAGTTTTTCTCCTTCGTCAGAAGGTAAATAGAACACAAGGACTGTTAGAAAAGACAACCCCAGGCAGGGGATTATTAGAAACAAAGTATAGAACAAAGGCAGCCGTCTCAGGACAAAAGAATATGTAATAAACGGGTATGAGTATAAACCTTCTCTTCTGTTACCCTTCATTCCTTTTGCATTTAGTATTTCCCATTCTCCATTATCAAAGAAGTCTTTTCGGTCAACATTTTCATTTATCAAAATGAGGTCAACCATGGTACCATCATATGTCCAGGACCCAAACTTCATTGAGCAGTTCTGCCGATCAAATGGGAAAAATGTGACATCCATGGTGCAGGAGCTTTTGTAGCTGGCTGGAGGAGTCCAAGTGACCATTCCATTGGCCTTCACTATGACCTTGGTCATGAGGGATCCTTCAAAGCGTCCGTCAGCACTGTCACAAAAGGGGTTTCACTTTAGTGGCTTGCTGTGGTGCATACTAATTACAAAGCTTCCAGTGTTGTTTCTACCACCACACTATTTGTATTTTATAATTTTACTTCTATAATGTCAAGCAACATTTTGTAAAGAAAAAAGTATTTAGTGCTTAAAGCACTTTAATTATATTGTCAAAATCAGACTTTTCTATACCCAATACTAACCGCTGTATTTTTCTTTGGTGATACTTACTTTTCAAAGAGAACAATATCAGGAAGCCAGAGAGATTCTGATGGGACTTTAATGGAATGAATTCCACCATACTCGTCAGGATTCCAGCATAATTTGTGATCGGTCCATTCCTGCATGAGGTGAGTACACAGTCATTCTGTTCTGAAAATCAATGTGTTACACCTTGGGCTTTTCAAATTTCTGCTCATTTACTAAGCCACTGTTTTATTGAGAAAGAGAAATTCATCCAGATTAAATGAATAACCTCCCTGGGAATTGGGGAAGCTCGGAGGGAGAAACCTGAGCCCACCTGGCCTACAATCCTCCCAAGCACACTCTTTGCCTGCCTGTTCATATTTATGTCCAAAATCCCCACAACCTCCACAGTGACGAGGCTCGGCAACAGCTTCCATAGGTTCTCATTCTCTCTCCCTTTCTCTCTGTCTTTTTCTCTCTACTAGGGACTAAACTCTGGGGCAATGCATTCTGGAGCTGCATTCCCACCCCTTTTGATTTTTCAGATAGACTATCACTAAGCTGCCCAAGCTTGCCTTGAACTTGTGAACTTTCTGCCTCAGCCATGCCAGAGACCGGGATTACTGTTAAACTCCACATGCTCATATGTTTTTCTCATGATGAAGAAATCACTTAATGTGAGATTTTTTGATACATGTTTTATAAGGGAAGACATAGCCGGATTAATAATCCTGACTATGCAGTGACCAGATGAGGGAGGTTTTAAGGTGATGTTTGGATAATCCAGTCATAGCAGAAGTAGACTTTTAAGTTTTGAATCCAAAGTCTTATGAAACCTGACCTGAAAATAAAACTTGAATTGCCTAGTCCCTCCTGAGGACAGATGGGCAGTCATGCAGATGATGGCAAATGACATCTGAGGCATTAGGAAGACGAGCACAGTGTGAGCTTCCTGGGGCCCCGTGATGCCAACTTTGTCATTAAAAAATCAAGAGCCAGCAGATGGGCGAGTTTCACTAAGTGATAAATACTGAAATATGTATGACACTGAAAAAGGCTGGAGTGGAGAACCCAGAGAAGACGTTTTCTTCCTGCGACAATAGTCGTGAGACATAATCATTGAAAAGCAAATGGTAAAGTGTATGGATCTCCAAAGAATTAGAATCTAAGTAGTAAAAATGACTTCATGGAAAATGATTCATACAAAGATCAGCAAATTAAAAATCAAATTGATGAAATATTTGCAATGTTTAATAAGTGCTTGCAGGCTTCTCTTTGGTTTCTCTGTCAGTTCTGAACAGCAAATATAATTTTCTCCCTAGAAACAACTTGTCTCCTCCTGAGAAGGCTGTTGCCCACACCAGCAGATCTGAATCTCAGAAATGCAAAGGAAAACTCAAGATGGCATATTTTTGTTTGCTTCACTTCCACTTACAATAAAATTGACTTTTTGAGTACAGTTTCATACATAAATAGTTACACTCTCACTCCAATAGTAAGATGCTGGTTTTCAACTTATCATCACAAAACCACTCATTTCTTTTCTCTTCCCATAATTCTGCCTTTTCCAGAGTGTCCCATAAATGCTGAGGTCTCACAGCACGCAGGCCGCTGGCCTTGTCACTCAGCAGGCATGTGGAGTCTTCAGGCCACCGGGTCTCTGTTCGATGTTACTGGGAGCCATGCCCCACTGCACAGTTTATTCATTCATCAGGGATGATGTTTGAGTTCTTCCAAGATTTGAACTGTTATAAATAAAACCACTGAAAACTTTTTGCATACTTTTTAAAGTGAAATAAGTTCTTATTTCTTCTGGATAGGTGAAGTAGGTGTGTGTTTAACTTTACACAAAATTACCAGTTTTCTAGAATAGCTAAATCACTCCCTTCCCATAACCAGTGCTTGAGAGTTCCTCTTCTTTTTCTATTTAAAAAGTTTCTGGGCCAGCCAAATAGCTCAGTGGATTAAAGTACCTACAAACAGGCACAGGGGCCAGGGTTGGATCCCCAGGCCTGCCATGCTGGCCCTGCCCCCAGGGCATGCTGAGCCAGCAATTGAGACTGGGCATGGCGGGGCCTGCCTGTAATCCCAACACTTGGGAGGTTGTAAACAGGAGAATCACTATGAGTCCGATCTAGTAGTGAGATCCTGAACACCTTGTAGACCCCTCCCTAAAATACAGAAAAAAAATTTTTTTCTTTCTTTTCTTTTTTTTTTTTTTTAAGTCTTCTTTGGTATTTAATTTTGTTCCATTTAAAATTTTCCCTCTACTAGAACAGATGTGATGCAGCCTTTCTTCATAGCCTTTCATGTGCACTTACCAGAAGCCAGGCAGGCAGCGCAAACTTACTTGGGAGGTTGAGCCCAGCCAAATCTTGTGCATATGCTTAGGTATGTTATTCTTCTTATGACTGAGTTTTTAAAACTACTTTGTATATTCTGTATAAAAGCTTTTGTCAAATGTTTCATTTACAGTTATTTACTCACAGTTTGTCTTCCTTTTCGTTTTTTTTATAGGGTCTTCGCAAGACAGAAGTTCTCAACATTTATCAATTTATTTGTATAGATTTTGTCATATGTAAGGAAGCTTTAACTCCACTCACCAAGATCTTCTTACATATTTTTTTCTAAAAATGTTGTCCATCTACAGTTCCAATTTTGGTTCCATTTTCTTTTGCAGAAGGATGGTCAATTTTTCCAGCTCCTTCTATAGAAGAGTATACTCTCTCCATTGACTTACCTTGCACATTTGTCAAAGATCAATTCACAATATATACACTTGGCTTGTTTGGGAGGAGGATCTGTTCTGCTTCATTGGTATGTGTGTCTATCTTTTCCCCATTATCACAGTCTTGATTATCATAACTTTAGGGTAAATTTTGAAGTCAGCTTTGAGCCTTCAAATGTGTCCTTTTTAAAAAGTTTTTGGCTCCTCTTAGCTTCTTTACATTTGCACATATATATTTAAAAATCTGGTTACTGCATACAAAAATGTCCTGATGATACTTTAACTGTGATTGTTTGAATACATAGAGTAGTTTGAAGGAGAGAACTGGCATCATAATATTTAGTTTCCAACCCTGAAATATCATTTATATTTCTATTTATTTAAATAATCTCCAATTTTGTTTTGTAATTTTCAGGTCACAGACATTATGCATATTAATTACATTTCTACCTGAGTAGTCCATTGTTTTTTGATGCTATTGTTTATTGCTAGGACGTAAGTGTAAAATTAACTTTCACATATTGACTTTATAATCCATGACCTTGCTTAGATTCCTCAATTTTAGAAGCTTTTCAGTGTATTTTCTGTGCATACAGTTACATCATTTACAAATAGCCCTATTTATTCTTTTCCATTGTAAATACCATTTATTATTTCTCCTTGCCCTAAGTCACCAGCTAGACTCTCCATTATGACAGCAAGGGGACACAGTGACAGTGAACATTCCTACCTTGTTTCTGATCTTTGAGGGAAAGTACTGAGTTGTTCAGGATTATATGCTTGGTTATATGCTTTTGGTAAATGCATTTTTATTAGATTAAGGAACTGTCTATTTCTAGCTTGCTGAGTTTTTTTTATTTTTTAAGAAAATTAAGGATTTTATTCAAATGTAAACACCAGTATGTACATATAGCTCATTCATAAAAATAAGTTCACTGACTAATACCAAACTCACAATTTAAATATTTGCTGCCATTTTATCTAGAATAAATTTGTTTGATTTTGGAGATTTATACTCTTCTTATCTGTGAAGTATAAATTCTTTTTTCAAGGGGTTTTTTTTTTGGACAGGGTCTCACTACACAGCCTACATTCATAGTAATCCTCCTGCTTTCTGCCTCCCTAGGACTGGGATTACAGGGACGAGCCACCATGCCTGGACTCCATTGCCGGCTCAGTGTACCCGAAGGTGGGGCTGGCACGGCATGCAGAACCAGGAATTGAACCCTAGCCGCTGAGCTTACCTAAGCAAGCGCTTAGTCCATTGAGCTATACCACCAGTCCCTTGAAGTATAAATTCTACAAGAAGTGGAGGTTTAGTAAGCAATTATGAGTAAAAGAAAATCAGAAGAATTTTAAAAAATGAATTTAAAAAAAACAGAAGAATTAAGGTTGTTGAAGAATCAGTAACGAACTCTCTTTAATGTGCAGGGACTGGAGCAGGATGAGTGCCCTGTACTGTTTTCACCAGGATTTCAAATTGCTCTTAGTGAAGATGAGACAACAAGCTCCATGGCATTCATAAAGGACAGAACAGCATTCCTCCACTTCTGATTCTATAAAGAATGCAACTCACAAAAGTCTGCTTGTGGCTTTGGATTTGAGGAGACAGTGGTGTGGGTTTCAGGCATCCCTAGCTGTTTACCAGTTCGTTGGTGTATTTGCTAAGTTTTTAAAATCATGAATAAATGCCAAATTTTGTCAAAATCTTCTTAGCAACCACTGAGTTTTTCTTTAGTCTCTTAATATGATTTTTCTTCTTTATCATATGGTTATTCTTTTCTGTTCTGTTGATATAGTGGACTACATTGACTGGTTTTACTAATGTTGAGCCAACTTTGTATTTCTGGACCAACTTCACATGCTCATGCTGCATTGTAGTCATGTACCATCTTTTTCTTCTTATGGGAGAAAAATCAGGAGGCCTGGGCCTTATGGAGGAGAGCAGGTTGACAAGAAGAGGGTGGTACTGTTGTTTTCTTGATGCTCTCTGAATGCAAATTAGAAGACAGTTCAGGCTTTCTCCAAAAGTAGGTGAGGTCAATGAAATGGGTGGCACACCCTTTATGCTTTTGCTGCTACTAATATTTTTTTTTAATCTTTCATTTGTAGAGGTGAAAGCATGTTCTTATAAATCTCCACATATCTGATTCACTTTTGGATTAATCATAAGAGTGGGGAAAAAACCAGATTTTCCACTTCGCATGATGAAGTGCTTTTCTGTGAGAGAAGATAGGAAGTACCTCCATGGTAGAATGCTTGACTAGCAGGCACAAGGTTCTGGGCTACATCACCAGTGCCACAAAAAGGACAAAAGAAAAATAAAGAGCTAGGCTAGAGATGATGTCACATGGCTGTAATCCCAGCACTTTGGGAAGCTCGGGTAGGAGGACCACAAGTTTGAGCCTTGGCTGCTTAACAATATTCTATCTTAAAAAAAAAAAAGACTGGGAGGTCAGTATCAGCTATGGAGAAATATTTAGTAATTCTTCAAATAAAACTATGGCATACTTTAAAAGCATTTTTTCATTACTAATCATGGCCATGCTAATAGTAATTTTAAAAATTAGTATCTGTTATGGCTTGTGCCTAGATGTGCCCCAAAGCCTTATGCAGTCATAGTGGGGATTTTTCAGAGGTGGCTGGATCAAGAGTGTGTGATTCTGGGATTAGTTCATGGTGCAATGCTAGGATCAAGGGTTCTAGGGGTAAGGGTATCAATGTGAAGAGCCTAGATAAGGAGAGGGAGAAGAAGCTGCAGTCTATGGACTGTGCATACTCTGCAATGCCTGGCTCCAAGCAGCTTGGTGACCACTACAAACTGTGAGCCAGGGGTCAGGAATATAGCACTGTAGTACAGCACCTGCTTGGCAAGTGCAAGGTCCTGAGTTCGACTCTTGGTACCAAAAAATAAAGAACAAACTGTGAGCTAACTAAACCTTTCCTCCTTTAACTTTGGATGTCAGGTATTTCATCTCAGCAATGAGAAAAGTAAGACATTGTTATTGATAGTGATGGTATCAGTGAGGCATTGACTCAAATGTTTTATATTTGTCAATTTTTAATATTACTTATTATCATTAGAGTACTAGATGAAGCTACTGTACTCAGAGACCTCAGGGCCACACCACGAGGTGGTATGTGGAGCAGGATTCAAAACTCCAGCCCGTGAAAACGTGTGCTCTCCACTCTGACTCTCATGTGCTCCCTGGAGAGCATGGTCCTGCAAGCATTTACCTCTCCTCAGACTACAGTCCAATGGGAAAACCTCTGCCTGCTGAGTGCAAGCTTTGAGAGTCAGCTCTGATGCACATTGCAGGTGCCCGATTCCTAGAAATCTTAGCAACTGTAAATCAGGTTAAAACAGCAACCCATCTCTCTTCTGTTGGAGAAAAAAAAAACCAAGACAATAATAAAACAAAAAACTGGCCTTCATAGCAAATAAAATAGGCACTACAGGGTTGGCCTGATAGATCAGGGGACTAAAGCGTCTACTAAGGCAGAATGCACAGGCTGAGGTTCGATCCTGTGCAAGTTGTGCCACCCCGCCCACGGGGCATGCTGAGCTGGCCTTTGAGACTGGGCATGTTGGTGTGTGCCTGTAATCCCAGCGCTTGGAAGACTGAAAACAGAATCACTACAAGTCCGATCTACATAGTAAGACCCTGCAGACCCTGTCCAAAATACAGGGGGGAAAAAAGGTGCTAAAAGATGGCAGAATTATGCAAAGAAGCATGTTACACTGTGTCCAAGTTTGGTGAGCTCAGTAGAAATAATGAAGTGTTAACAGGTGCCATCGGCTGACCCCGGAGCAAGGCTGTGAAGGAAGTGGCCTATGAAAGAATCTTCCTAGAATAAGGAAGAAATTGGATTAGGAAGTAAGGTAGGCACGTGCTGCGCTGTGCCTCCCTGCCACTTTCGAGCACCTACAGGAGCTAGCTGCTCCCTGGGCTGCACTGGGGCCTGCTTATACCCACAGCCTGTGCACCAGCCTCGGAGTGGAGAGGAGGAGAGGTGTGGGGCCTCCCGGGAAGCATGGGCTGGCTACTCTTTGAACACTGGAAGCATTTGGAGATGGGAGCCACCCTGCTAGGAAAGGCCTGGATGAGAATGAAGTCAGCAGAAAATATGAGGAGGGAGCCTAAGCACTGGACTAAGCTAAACATTAGGCAGCCTTCCCCTGGCCTTTCCAGACTGTGGAAGCTGGAAAATTCTCTTCTGACTGAGGCTAGGCTGTGTCAGGTCTTCTTGCGGCTTGTAGCTATCCTGGGAAAGTCCCCAGGGGAATCCAGGAGGCTATGCTCAGCAGCAGGCCTGACATAAAGCCCGCTCCTCCGGTGGCTGTCTTTAATGTCACTGAGCAACCTAGTGAGCCCAGTTCAGGAGCTCCATCTGGAGCAACGAGGTTGTTGGAAACAAAGCCTCCTGCTTCCTGGAACCAGTATGGTTTGATTCCTGACGCAGCCAGGCCTCACCTGCACAGAGCTCTACCCTGTAGAGGAGGAAGAAAATCCAAAATCTTCAGCTTCTTAACCTTGTGGCAGACTGCAGCAGACATACCCCAACTTTATGAATAGTTCTAAGGGAACTGGTCTGAGCCCTAGAGAGAAGATTTCTAACAGCAGAGTTCATATCTGTCACTGGTGATAATAACACAGATAGTGGAGATGGGACTCTAGGTTTTTAAGCCATTTGTTGAGCACAGACTCTGATGCCATAAACTCCTAACAAGGGACTCAGACAACACACAAGTGACAAATAATACCTGACAAATAATACCTGCCTCTGGTGGGCACTTGCTGTAGAGGAGGTAGTTTGGCCATATGATGCAGAATAGCCATTCAGAGAGGGAAGGTGATTCTTTTCTTTGGTGGTGGTGGCGGTGGTATTGGGGATTTGAGCCAGTGTTCACACTGAGCTACATTCTCCACCTTTTCTTTTCTTTCTCTCTTCCTATTGGCCTTTTGAGATAGGGCTTCACTTAGTTGTTCAGCCTGGCCTCAAACTCTCAATCTTCCTTTCTCTGCCTCCTAGGTGGGCACCACTACATGCACTTCCAAGTCCTCTGTCTTCTTTGCTACGGTGCAGTGGGACTTTCTGTTCACTTACACATGTTCCTTAAAACCCTAGCCACACCTGGAGATTAACCTTCTGCTTCTTCCTCTCCATAGTGATAGGTTAGCAATAATACCCCATGTTTGTGGAGCACATTCTACCAAGACGCTTGAAGCCCTTTACAAACATCAGCTTCACATTGCAGACATTGAGAGCTGTATTTTTGCAGGAAGTAGCAGAGCCAAGATAATCCAAGCCAAATATCAGAGCTAATCTCTTACTTAGAAAAGAAATGGAAAGGTGCTCCAACTCCAGGTTTCTTATTGTAGAAAAGTGCAATTTCAAATCTGGATCCCCTTAAAATTATCTTTTGTTCTTAACTATATTATCTGAACTATTACTCATAAATGCTTATCATGTCAAAACTGTAAAACATTTTCACTATAAATCTTTCGATTATTCTTCTTTTAATACTAAGACCAAATGATAATGAGCAGATTAAACTTGTAACTCCATTTTGGTAGATGACGATGCATATATGATTCTGGCCCCACAGATTACAAAGACATTGAAAAATTTCTCCTGCCTAATCACATGACAGCCATGGTAATATCAAAGCACAATGCATTGCCCACACATTTGTGGTGATGCTGGTGTAAACAAGCTTGCTGTGCTTGTCATATGAAAATGTGGCACAGATAGTCACATGCAATGCATGATCCTAGGTAACGGTAAAAGACCGTGCTACTGGGCCATGTGCTCACCACACTACACTCTTTTGTCACAACTTGAAACGTGTGTGTGTGTGTGTGTGTGTGTGTGTGTGTGTGTGTGTGTGTGTGTTTAGCTGTAAGCACCTCAGGCAGGCCCTTGAGGTGGTTCCAGGAGGCAGTTTCAGCTTATGCTCTGCCTGAAGACCCTCACTGGGACAGGAGGAGGTGAAAGCCCCCTATAAGTTTTGGTTTTTCCCTGTGTTTATGTTAGTTTTATTTTCTTTTGTTTTGTGGCAATAGGGGTGGAACCAAAGCTTCAGTGCTTCTAAGGCCTTTCCCCTTGGCAACCATCTCCAGCACCAACATCATAGTTTCTTTAAAAAGTATTTTAACAGAAAAATCATATGTATTTGTAAAGGAAAAAAATTGTAGAATAATGATATGAGGAAGTATTTTTGTACATTTATACCATAATTTTGTGCTTAAGCTAACTTCTATTACATGAGAGTGGAAAAGCTAAAATAAATTTAGAAGTTTATAAAGCAATGGGTTGCGGCAAACGTATGGCAGTGGAAGGGGACATTCTGGACATGCCCCCTCCCCCCGACTCACCCCACAAGTCCCAGACCTGCAAGCACCTTTACACTGGAGCTCTGCACTGGGGCTTACTTTTTAGGGTGTGCTTTTATCATACCCTTTCTATGTTCAGATGCAGAAACAATCATGTGACAGACCCCTGAAGGGGTTGGCACAGTAGCAAGCACAAGGTTGTAGCCTAGGACCATCGGTCAAGCTTGTTTCAAGTTGGTTCCTGCCGGTTAATGCTCTACAATTGCATTTGTGGCCATTGCTGTGCTTTGTACCCCTGGGTTGTCCGGAACATCCTCAGTTCAATTAGATATGAAAGTCTTCAAGTCAATGTTGGTTCATTTGCATCTTAAGGCAGAAGCCTGATACATCCTATGCTTCGTATTCTCATTGTGAAGACTGAAAAATGTGATTTGTCATTAAGGATGGAAAAGCTTAGGGAGCTGGCAAAAGGAAATGACATTTACTGAGCTAGTTACTTGGATACACATGATCTCCCAGCCCTGTGAACTGAGGTTTGCCTGTTGTGTAGATGAAGAGACTGAGGGTCAGAGGCAGAATGACTTAATCAGGTTTATGTAATCAGCCTTGGGACACACTTGATTCTCATATAGGGTCACTCAAAAAAAAAAAAAAAACCAAGGTCAGAAGGAGACTAAGGAGGAGAGAAAGATGGCAGAAAGTTCTTGGGCTTAGAAGTGCCATTCTTAGTGTGGATGATAGACTTTTGGGGTGATTACCAGTCTTAAGACTTGATCCTACCATAGCTAGTTTATTTATTTCCTTTCAACAACGATGGTTCTATCTAAATAGGACTTCACTGTGGTTGCTCAACTTTTTGTTGCTCTAAAACAGAACTCAGCTTTTGGAGAAATATTACTGTGAAGGTGCTGGCCTTGACAGGTCTCCCAGCAGCTGCATTTTCCTTAGTTGCCACGGGAGCAGGAGAGCCATCTGTATCTCATGCATAGGATGTTGGCTGCTGAGTATTCTTACTATTTTATTCCCATTCATTTGCAACCCTGCCCAGCTCAGAGCCTGGCACAGCACCCAGCTCAGAGCAGGTGCTCAGTGAGTGCTTCCTGAGCACAGCTGCATCCATTGTCACACCAGTATGACAGCATCAAGCCAAAAGGTCCTGCTCTTGTGGCATTAGAAAGAAGGCTGGTCTCACGCTCCATTTCCTTTGCTAAGGTGTTTGTGATGTGGTTCCCTAACCTTGAGCGCCATGAGGCACAACTTGACAGGCCAGGGCATTGAATCCTTCCTCAAGAGTATATGTGAGTCAATGTTAATAATATATTTATGGTTTAAACGGTTTGGATTACTCACTGGAAGCACAAAGGAGGAAGGAAAATGAGATTGCAAAATAAAATCAATAAAATAAAAATAGCTCCATGTGGAACTCTTTCTCTGGATGTCACTGGATTTGTGTCTTATGAAGGTCTTTGGTCAAAGGGATAGAAAAGGAATGTCTACATGTGCCAGAAGAAAGCTAGGGAAACAGGATTGGTCAGGAGAATTAGGTAAAACAAATGCAAAGCCAGACAAAAGGCCAAGCAAGGACACTCTACAGAACAGAGGGTAGAACTGTATTCCTTATACAGTTACAGATCAGAGTACTGGCCATTGTGTGGAGGGAAATGAAGAAAGCAGAGGGGCTGGGGTTTTCTGCCTTCATTCTGATTGCAGAATGTCCCATCCGCTTTGGAGTCACATTATGGGAAGTAGGACTTTGGTGGTTCATCACTTGTACACCTTTTTTGTTTGAAGAATTCCTTTTGTTTTGTAGGATCCAATGTAAACATCTCTCAGGAACTTCTCTTTCTTGTTGCCTTGTTGTCATTTTTGTATTATTACAGGATCTTCTCTATATTTTATCATATAAACAGTAAAAGTGATTACTTTTTAAATAGCTAATGCTTTGTCCTCTCCTTGAAGGGATGAGTGGGACTTTATCTCCAATACATCAGCTCTGGCACTTAGTAGGCTCTCAGAGGACCCTTCTGAGTGAATGGAAGATGTAGTGAACCTAACTTCTTTGTCTTCTGCACATCATTTAGTTCCTGCTCCACAAGAAGCCCCAGAAGCCTTGAAAGCCAAGCTTAGGAAAGGGAATTCCCAGCAGCAGTGCTGAGAGAGCAGTCAGTCACCTCTGGCAGTTCCTGGCAATGACCCTGGGGCAGGTTGCAACAAGCCTCCAATTCTTGGAGGTAAAGGAGGAAGGGGATATGACAGCAGAAGCTACTTTACAGAGGAGCTGGGAGAATTAGATGAGCTCATTCTATGGCCACGCGGTGCTCAGTGAGTCTGGAGTATTATCATTAGCTTCTCTAGCGTTAACCTCTGAAAAGTTCAGTGGTACTTTTCTTAAACTATCCATTTTATTTTCTTCTTTTCCTCCTCACTTCCTTTCTTCCTTTCTTATGATACTGGAAATTAAACCAGGCCTCACACATACTAGAAAAGCACTCCACCACTGAGCTACAGCCCAGCCCTCTATACCTTTCACTGTATCTATCACTTTTTTTTTATCCTTTTAGCTTTATGAAAGGAAACATAGAAAGTATAAAAGTGAATCAAGGTCAATTTTAAATGCCTGCTGGTCTGCAGCTTTCTCTCTGTGTGCTTCTATCCACAGGATCTCTTTCGTCTTTGGCCCCTGCAGTTTGCACCACCACAACACCGTATTCACTGGTACTTGTTGGCTGTGTCTTCTGTGACATTTCCCACCCCAAAGTCAGTCCAGGTGGGCAGATGTGGCTCTGAGCACTTTTTTTGTATTTGTGTGATGTGGGAAGCTTGCTTTCTCCTACTTTGGCTGCTCCTAGGATTCAGATGCAAACCTTCAGGTTAGCAAGGAGGCTGGTGTGGTAGAAAGGGCCTTTGCCAGAGGATAGGCAACCCAGGGGCCAGTCTGGCTCTTCCTGGTGAAATGAGGGCAGTGTCCATTCAGGCAGCTGGCAGCTTTAGACAGGGGAGAGGACAGCCTTTACAAATTAAATGCAGCAAAAAGCCCATTCCTCTCATAGCTCATGTTACATGGGAGCCTAGGTCAGCCACCTGTCAACTTGTTTCTCGCCGTGGCTTCTGCTTTCTTTGGAGTGAAGGGGTCAGGATTTTAGTCCTGACATGACAGAGCTCTCCAGGCTGCTGTGGTCTTGGGGAGTGACTTGACTTGAAGTGATTCTCAAAGCTGTAGCTAAAGCCCAGAGAGCTGTGGCTTCCATCCCATAGCGTCTAAGCCTATTCTCTTCAGCTAAAATGATTGGTTTTCAAAACTGCAAGAAAAATGATAAACACGCTCTAGCTCAATATTAAAGTCCCTGCAGAGAGAAATTTCATGAGAGAAATTGAGGAGCTTAGCTTTATCGAGCAGTTGAAAAGAAGTTCTATGAGAAGGAAGGTTTTCTTTGTTTTTATTGTTACTAAGATGCAACTTCTTGCCTTTTTAAGTTTTATTTTGAGACTGGATCTTGCTAAGTTATTTGAGATCCTCCTGCCCTCCCCTTCCAGAGTGCTTGGATTGCAGGTGAGTGCCGCCATACCTGGTTTTATCATTTACTTACTTATTTGTGCTGTTTTTGTTAACTTCCTAAACATCTTCATACTTTAAGACACAATCCTAGGTTCTTCCTCTCATGTTAGCACAAATGTTGGGCTTCTTATTGGTCTTTATGAACTCAAAGAACTCTAACTTCCACAGCCTCTAAATTGCAAAAGTCTAATATTCTATCATTGAGGAATGAGATGGGTATATTGTGAGATATGTTTATTTAAATTGCACTTTCATATGTAAATTTCCAGCTCGGTTTTTTTTTTTCCTGGATATTTTTATTTGCAAGTAAAACAGTGCACAGATCACCACTTGCTAACATGCCTACAAATAGGAAGAGAAGGTAGTAAAATATATAGTTATTTTCTAATTCCTAAACATGTTTTGGGTGGAAGAAATTTAATAATACTGAAGGACACTTAGGGACCTCCTCAGTTTCTTTTATCCATGGCTCCTTACAAACTATTGGAAGAAACAAGTGAACATTTTTTTCCCAGTCTCAATAGATAATTAATGCATTTCAGTATAAGCAAATAAGAAGTATTATATCTATATAACTTAGATATAATTTATGATCAGGAATATTGGAAATCTACAGACAGATCATGCAACATCTGACTGTTCCTTTAAAAAAATGCTAATAAAACTGAAATAGACGTAAGAAAGTAAGCCACAGCACTACGATCAGGCTCTTGTGTTTTCTCCTTTCTCAAAACACTGTAAAGTTGGATTTTGAAAGGTAAGTATTTACTGATAACTTCAGAGCAAGCTCCTCTGAACAGAATCGTCAGGCCTCAAGAGACGGCACAGGTGACACTCATCTGAGGAACACGCAGAGCACCTGTGTCGGGAAGACACGCACTCACTGTGGGCCTGGGCTTCTGTGACCTTGGATGCTGGAGGGAGGCCTCTGTTATTCCCTCCCATGCAGGTCAGGGAGCGACAAGAGGCACTGGAAATAGACTCTTCTGGTGGAGGATCAGAGGAAATGATGAACTTAGGCACCACTTGGAATCTCATCTCTTTCTATAAGCAACCTAGGGCCTGCGGGTCAGGCTACTCTGTGCAAGGCTCTTCTTCACCCCCCCGCCCCCCCCCAGCCCTGCGCAGCAGCTCTGCACCAGCAGCAGCCCTGGGAACACCGAGACATCAGGGCTGCTCTGTTGAGGATCTGCCTGAGGTGGTATGAAGCAGACAGTGATAGCTGGCATAAAGTGAGTTGAAAGTCTGTCACAGGCCTAAGTGACTTGTGGCCATTAATTCCCAGGTCAAAGGCCAAGGCCAAAACCAGTGAGCGGTGTGTAGAGTTTTAGTGCCTCAAAGCAAGATAAGCACCATTGTTGCAGACTCTGTGACTCGCATTCAAATTTCTCCAATAGTTGCAGTTAAAAAAGCAAGAAACAAAAAACATAGTTGCAGTAAACAGACAAACAGGTTACCATAGTCTATTCCTGTGTGCTTTTCCAAAAATGCTTTGTCCTTCATCCTTGAGCCTTTCCAGCCTCAGCAGTTCACCCCCATCACTTCTTGCAGCTCATCAGCACACACACACACACACACACACACACACACACACACACACACACACACAAGCTGTGCACCTAACAAAGGTCAGGACACTGTGCTTTGGTGCTTTGGGACCTTCCTTGGGGTCTTAGTCCTTTCTTGACTTTAACCATCATGGTTGTAACTAAAATATGGATCTTCTCTGTGTTTTATCCCCTCATCGCCTCGCTGAGCAGGAGACCCATAGCCCTACACCAGGGCCCAGGTACTGGTCTCCAGTGCTTTCCACAGAAGAGAAAACAGCAGACACTTCCCGACCGTTCCCTAACAGCTCCTTGAGGACCTCAATGTGCTTTCTAAAATCCATACTTTTCATGTTGAAGCCTGTCTAAACAGAGAACATCAGTGAGTTGGCGAATACAACTCTGGGGCTGAATTTACCTGTTTAAGCCACACATTTGTTGTCATCAATTGATTCTTTTCATCCTATGAAAAATAACAAAGAGAATTAAAATGGAAGGAAGTTACACTTCTTTTGTTTCATTTTTTGTTAGAAAAAGCTCTTCGAGTCTTATCCTGGTATTCAAAAGTCCAAAAGATTTTAAGAATATTTAAGTGGCACATCACCCTAATGTCATGGTTTGTGTCTAGCTGTCCTCCCAAGGCTGCGTGCAGTCACTGAGGCAGGTTTCTAGAGTTAGTTAATTCATGACCCAATGCTGGGTTTATGGGTGTGAGTGCCACACCCACCCTGGGTGGACAGCCTGCACACAACGTGGGGAGGGAGAGAGGCTGGCCAGCTGCACCCTGCCCCTGCCTGTGTTCTTTGCTGTTTTCCACCACCATGGATGGCTGCCCTCTGCCATGTGCCACTCTATGACAGAGCCCGCTGGGTATAAACTGAAACCTCCACTACCTGTGAGCTAAATAAACCTTTCCTTTCTTAATTTTGGGCATTGGGAATTTTGTCCCAACAATGAGGGACAGGTAAACCAAGACACCTAATATATTGTGCTTAGTTTGCTTAAAAGGAGAAATGTTTATTACAATACATAGCAGCTCATTTTGGCAATATTTTAAAAAGATTTTATAACCCAGAAGATATTTTAAAAATACGACATAGGAGAAAATAATACTTTTGATTGAACCAAGGTCTAGCTATGTTCCCAGTCTCTTTTTGTTTTGATATAGAATCTTGCTAAATTACCAAACTGCTCAGCTGGGCTTGAACATTTGATTCTCTTACCTCAGCCTCCTGCACTGCTGAGATTACAGGTATGTGCCATGGCGCCCTGCAATATTAGCTATTTTGAAGACAAACTTTGCATACTTTCTTAGAAGACATTTTGGGCTACTGAACCAACCTGAATGCATGAGTAGGTGGCAGAGCAGGGAACTCGGGCCACATGGGAGGATCCTTTTAGGACTTTTGGGGCCAAACATCTGGACAACTCTGTTATATTCAGGGAACTTAAGTTCACTGAAATTTCCAAGAGCATAACAATGGCAAAAGTTGGAGCCCAGTGTGAAAGTGGGCATTATGGTACTGAGTTCAGGAAAGAAGGGGTTGCAGGGGCAGTGGGACACCTGGCCCTTGCTCATCAGGCTCCCTGCAGGTGCTGGCATCACAGCTGCCAGGGGTGCAGCAGGGAGGAAGAGAGCAGCTGAGCAGCTCTGGCTCTGCTTCTCCTCCTCACTCCCCACTATCCTGGCGCCACATCCCATCCTTGCCCCAGAGCCCACAAGAGTAGTATTACAGTGAACGTTTACTCCATGACAGCTTCCCATTCTGTCCTCCCATCGTTCTACCAGCTGTAGTGTACGGTAGTGTACGGTTTTCTCTCACCGTAAACTACCAAAAGATCAGACATGGAAAGCAGTGTCAGGCTCACACATAAGTTATGAGGAATGTGTATTGTTTTAGCTCAGAGCCAAGGATTACTCACCACATCCACAAGCTGAGATATTTTCAATCCAAAATACACTTTTATGGTGTCATTAGAATTTAATACAGGGCGAACCCATTTCTGATACCCATGGAACAAATGTCTGAGGAGGGCGTCTTCGTGTTCAGCCACTGAGCTGAACTGTACAGCAGCTGTAAGAGTCACAAAGGAGCCTGAGTCAGTGGGAGGACAGGATTCCTGCTTAGCACCCACTGCCTGGGCACACATCCGACACCCAGTCCACTTCCAGCAGTGATCTGTGGTGTAGCCCCAGGGACAGGGTGACACACACACACACTCTCACCGCACAGCCCCCCTGCTGCCTCCACACAGGGCACACCAACTCTGCTTCACCAAGCTCATTCCCCACAGTGCCCACTGTGAGTGACACCTCCAACCTAAGAGCCATATGCAGCCACCTGCCTGGCCTTGACTTTAATGTCAGGCTTTATTGAAATGTCCCCTCCTTACAAGGACAGGCTCTTCAACATGCTTTTGTCCTGGGTGTTCTGTATAGAGTTAGTGAGTTTGGCATGTGTGTGTGTGTATGTGTGTGTTGTTACTGTACGGATGCTACATATGTATGAATTACATGTTGTCAGTCTATGTATGTTGTATGTTTGTATATTATTATTTATATGTGCATGTGTACGTTATTATTACCTGTCCTCCCCTCAAATTTCATAACAACAGACACAAGGTCCATTATATCTGACAATGAATACCCAGCCCCTAGGTCTTTGCCTGTATTAGTTACTGTTCTCTTGTTGCTGGGACAAATACCCAACACTCAAAATGAGGGAAGGAAATGTTTATTTAGCTCACAGTTACTGGAGGTTTCAAGACACCTCTACAGGGTCTGAAGGAGAGGCTGGGGCACTGCTGCATCCAGGATGACCCTCTCCATGTCTCTGAGAAAGCACAGCCAGCTTTTAACAGTTCATGCCTGTCTGGCTCTGCCCCTCTGGCCCTACCCTGGTCCTCTGACCCCACCCATCAAGCCACTAGCTGCTCCTCCAGCTGCGTCTGCCCCATAACTTACTTGAAGCTTTGGGGGAATGACTAGACACAAACCATAACAGTGCCTGACCCTGGGCTGGCATGCACACTCTGAACATGGGGTGGATGTACAGGAGTGTGCTGGGGCAACTTCTGTACATTTGCACTTTTCCATCAAACCCCTGCCCATCCTTCTCCCTATCCTTTGCCTCCATCCTTGGGACACCTCCCACGATGAAGTTCTTTCTAGCTAGTAACTAGGTGCTAAACTCAGCCCATGAGTATATTCAAGCCTAAGAGACATCCTAATACCCCCTGTGTTGCCTTTGTTGTCCAGAATTACGTTAGCTATTTAGCTTTCTTTTGGTTCTAGTTTTGTGAAGTACAGTACTAACTAATGGTAGTTTTTGGGATTGCATTTATTATACTACAGAGCTACTGTGATAAAATCATCAGGGTACTGGCAAGACAGATGTGTGGATCAACGGAGTAGACTAGAAGATGCAGAAACAACTCCAAACACACTCAAACACCTTATCTTTAAGAAAAAGGCCAAACACATTCACTGGAAGAAGGATAGCATCATTAATAAATGGTGCAGGAAAACTGACTTTCCATATGCTGAATGTTAAAACTATAGCCATGTCTATCACCATGCACTAAACTAAAATCAAAATGGATCAAATATCTATATATTAAAACAGCAACACTAAATCTTCTGGAAGATAGAATCAGCATAACTCTGGAATACATACATGGATGTAGGTAAAGACTTCATGAATAAAACCTTGATGCCATGGGAAACACTACAAAGAATCAATAACCAGAATCTCATCTATTTCTTTAAAGAGTATAAAAAAGCAATAAAAATGATACAGAAGGCCAGCACAAGTACCTGGAAGATGCAAGGTCCTGAGTTTGATTCCCTGTACCGCAAAAAGATAAAGAATTTCAAAACAAAATGCTAGGAAATTAGCAATGGTTGCTATAGTGTGTGCTGTTATCGTCAAAGCAGTTGCTCAGAGTACCAGACATAGGCATGCAAAATTGATCTAACTATTAGGCCTAACTGTCCCTTTCAACAAACCAATAAAAATGAGGAATACAATTATCTTAGCTATCTTGTGTGTATATATATTTTTCCCTTTCTTCTTTCTTTTCTCTTTTCCTCCACTCCGGTTATTCTTTCCTTTTGAGCAATTTCTTCCTCTTTCACAATATTTATTACATATACAATCTTTCAGATTTTATTTACTCTTTCAGTTTTTTATACTAGGGAAACAATATGATGCTTATACATGTGGGTTTAATTCACTTCACTTATGAGTATGGTCTCTAGTTGCATCCATTTCTATAAAAGCATCCAGTTTGTTTTTATTTACAGCTGAGTAGTAGTCTATTGTATAAAAATACCACATCTTTTTTATCCATTCCTTGATTGTATGGGCATTTGGGTTGCTTCCAAGATCAAGCTGTGACAAATTGTGATGCTACAAACATAGGTGAACAAATAGTATGATGTTTTCAATTTTTCTGCAAAAATACCCAGAAGGGAAATATCTGGGATAAATGGGAACTCTAATCTTAATTTTTTGAGGAATCTCTGCACTGATTTTCACAGTCGACAAAAAGCACCCAAGAGAGAGACCAAAGAAGTCACCATTTTGTGTCTGTATATACAAAATAGTTAGGATAGATATACAGCTACTTTCTCTTAATTCAATAAGAAGAAAGATTTGTACTAATAGTGTTTGAACAGGATATCATGTCTGCATCTTGCACTATGAATAACCACTAAAGAGAACAATATGCAATGTATTAATTATAACTGTTGTACTATCCTGTTTTGAAACTGTCTCACTGCTATTTATTTCTCAATAACATTAATTTTAAAAAAAAGAAGTGTAAAGTCAAAGAAGCTTTATTGATATCCAGGAACTGACTCATTCTGATGCTGAGTCAGGAAAACAAAAATGTTGGCCCCCACTTCAACTTCACTTTTAGTTTCCCACAGATAATATATTATCTCATTCTCAGGAATTTTACAAGAATATACATGATTTACATTTCCCAGACACCGTTGATCTTCTGTTGGTTATAGGACACTGTGGTTTATCATTTACCTTGCTTTCCAATTTGTTTTAGCTATTTGTTTTTATCTTTATGGCCTTGTTATCTTCAGTGGACTCATGATTAGCTGCATGGGGAGAGGTAAAGGAGTGAGTTTATCTACCATTTGAGTGAACATAAGTGACTTTTAAAATGGAGTTACATCCCTGGTTCCACCAAAAAATAAAGAATAAAAAAATGAAGTTATAAAAGAAAATGGAATATCTTTTGCCCCATAACTTGTATGAAAAATGGGCATCTGAGTTGAACAGGTATTTCTCAGAAGAAGAAATACAAATGTTAATGTCAATAAATACAGGAAAAAATGTTCAAAAATCACTGGTCATTCGAGAGATGCAAACTAAAACAACACTGAGATTCCATCTCATCCCAGAAAGAATAGCTATTATCCAGAAAACAACTAATTACAAATACCTGCAGGACTGTGGGGGAAAGGAACCCTTCTCTACTGTTGGTGGGAGTGTAGATTGGTGCAATCATTGTGTAAATCAGTATAGTTTTCTCAAAAATCTAGGATTAGAGGTTCCATTTGACCCAGCTATTTTCCTTCTAGGTGTCTTCCCAGAATTAAAAACATCATATCATAGCATTTGTAATAGCTAACTGTTGGAAGAAACCCAAACATCAACCAGTGAATGGGAAAAAATATATTTTTTTGTATGATAAAGTATTAGTCATAAGAAAAGATAGAATTGAAGCATTTATAGCTAACTGGATGGACCTTAATCATAAATAAAATAAATCAGACATACACGAGTAAATAGTACATTATCTCTCTAGTTTGAGAAACTTAAAATATAAATAAGAACAAAAATGTACAATTCATATTGTGAAATAGGAAGAAACTGTTCAAAAGGAAAACAGAAATGGGATAGCAAAGAAGAAAGGAAGGGAAAGAAAAATGAGACAAGAAGGATAAAATGAAAACTGAGTATTGTGAATGGGAAGGGAAAGAGGGTTTGAAAACAGGGGATGAGAATGGAAAAAAGAAGAATCAAGATATATATGGACATATTTGTACAGATAAAAATTCCCTATAATGAATGTGGCCATCATGTATATCTCAATTGTGCCAATACACTTCTACAATGAAAAAAAAAAAAAAAAAAACCCTAAGAAATGTTCTCTCAAGCTGAGGAACTGGACACAACTGAGTGGCCAAGGGAAGACATAGAGAGAGGCTTTGTCTCTTGAAGGCTGTCCCAACAAACCTGAAACAAGGAAACCCTTTGTTGTTTTAAAAATATTGCCCTTCCCCTGTATTCAACCCCTATCAGTATCCATGGCAACCCATTCTGCACCACCTCAGGAAATTTACTCAGGAAAACCTTCTCCCTGAGAGACACACATGAAGGCCAAAGACGGTGTGCAGGATCTCCAAAGGTTCACCCAAGCAAACCCAGAATTGCCATTTGGGTGAAAATCATATGCACATGCATGCATGCCAGAGGCCCCCACAGGCTGCACCAAGGGGGAGGACACAGAGGGGAGGGTTCAAACAAACGTTCTGAAATGCAGACCTGTAACAGGGAGACACGTGATCTCACACTTGCCCCTTTATCGAAAACCTTAATCCTTCTCAAGATTCCATTCTTGCACTATCACTAGCCACTGGAGCTGTGTGGAGGGGCAGGAGAGGGAAGCTGCCAGAGTGCCACTCTGTAGGAGCGCTAGGTTCTTACTGGAAACAGCAGGGGAGGAAGAAGTAGAAATTCCTCAAAGCTTTCAGAGGAATGAGACTCTCATTTACCCAGATGGAAATTCTTGATGTCCGCTTTAGCTCCTCTCCCTCTCCTGCCGTGCCCTCAGTGTGAACATCCACATCCATCCAAGTGCTTCCAGCTCTAGCAGTTTCCCATGATCTCCAGGCAGCGCCTTACACAGGAGCTACCACTCTGATTCCGGTGCTACTTCTTAGTTGCTTCTGCACACTTTCTCTCTTCACAGTCCATTTATTACAGCAGCTCCAGCGAGCTTTTAAAAACACAAAAGCACTACATCATTTCCCCACTAACCCTCCACATGGTTTCCCATCAAACTCAGGGAAAGCCATCCCTATCCTTATCACAGCCCATTAGAACCACCATGCCCTGCTTGGCCTCTTCCTGCCCTCCCCTGCTCTATCCTCATTGTGGCCCATATCTGAGGCCCATCTGTTCATCACTGTGAGCAGCTTGGACCAGAGCCCACTCTTTAGACAGGTCCTTTGAGAGTGCATTTTGGGAGCCTCCCACCCTCCATACACACTCCATCTCACAGGTACATCATCTTGCACCCAAGCTCTCAGTCTCTCACCATGCTCCCCCTTTAACTGTCTGATGCCCCATTCACTATGCCAACCAGGAGTGTCTACCACACTCCAGTGCTCCCACTCCTCAGATATGAGCTGCACAGAGCTGCTGAGCACAGGAGCGTAGTGAGATCAAGCCCTGAATAGCAACACAGTCATCTTGCCCAGCTCTGCTTTGCTGGGTGGTACTGGAGAGTTTGGGTCAGAGACGAGTGCTTGGAAAAGAGAGGCTTTGGAAGGAAGCAGCTGTCTTCCCTTCCCAGCTAGACCTTATGCAGGGAGAGCCCTCAGTACCATGATTGACCTGGCCAAGTTAGAATGAATGGAAAATGACTGTCCACAGTTTTGGAGGCTGGCAAAGTCCAGAAGAAAGGGTCAGCATATGGGCAGAGCTTCTGGCTGCACCTCAGCATGAGGTTAAAGCAAAACCAGGGAGAAAAAAAGGAGACAGAAGAATCTACTCCCTCTTTCCTGGTATTAATTTATTCATGAGACCAAGGCCCTAGGCTCCAAACATCTTTCATCAGATCCTACCTCCCAACACATGACCATGGTAGGGATCAAATTTCCCATACAACAAAGCCCAAGGGACACAATCAAAGCCCAGCAGAGGGGTTGGGGAGATAGCTCAGTAGAATAAGTGCTTGCCTGGCAAGCTCAGGGTCCTGAATTCAATCCCTGGTACCACAAAAAGAAAGAAAGCCCAGCAGTGCTACATTTAACCTGGGGGAGCCACAGAGGCAAGGAAGGACCTGGAAAGAAGGCAGCATCTACCAGCCAGGAAGAGAGCCTCCCCAAACTGATTACAGATTTCTGGCCTCCAGAACAAAGAGAAACACACTTCGCCCATATGAGCCCCATAGGCTTGGCAACCCGGACCAATGAAGATAAATCTATTCTGAGAAAAGCAGAACTGAAAAAAAATCCAAAGCTTTAGTTCTTTTGTCATAATATCTTCAAATTTTCTGCACTTCTCCTAAGCAGAGGCAGGAGCAAGCAATGTTCATGGTTTGTGCTTTTAAAATAGCACACTATGAGGAAAGACATGGACTTTCTCTAGATTCTTTGAAACTAGAGCTTCTGTACGTATTTGATGAATGAGCAAATGAATCAGTGAAAACGAAAACATCACAAAGTATGCTTTTATGACACAGGAGGTGGAGGCTCACTGCTTGTGGTGATGGAAAGTCACAGATATGCTCAGAAAACAGTCTTTGTTTTAAGAAACAGATTTATGACAAGTTGAGTGTGATTCACTTTTCGCAAATTAACTGAGATTTTAGATTAATTCTAACATCAGGAAAACAAAAACAAGCACAAATAAAGAGCCCAGTGTTTTACCTCAAGCTTCCAGAAAAAGAAGAGCAAGTCAAGCCAAAAGCCCAAAGAAGGGAGGAAATGATTAAGATCAGAGCTGAAATTAGCATTAACACCATGAAGACTAAGAAAGCAATACAATGGGGGCTGGCCAAATAACTCAGTGGATTAAAGCACCTAGAAGCAGGTGCAGGGGCCTGGGGTTGAATCCTGGGCCTGCTGTGCTGGCCCCCCCAACCCCCAGGGTGTGCTGAGACAGCAATTGAGACTGAGCATGGTGGCACACTCCTGTAATCCCAGCACTTGGGAGGCTGTAAACGGGAGAATCACTATGAGTCCAGTCTAGTAGTGAGACCCTGAACACCCTGTAGACCCTTCCCTAAAATACAAGGAAAAAAAAAGAAAGAAAACAATAAAAAAACTAATGAAGAGTTGGTTCTTTGACAGAATAAATAAAATTGATAAACCCATACACAACCTTATTGAAAGAAAGAAATTCAAATTCATGCAATAAGGAATGCAAAAGGTGAAATCACCACCAGTCCTGTGGAAATTAAGAAGATCATCAATACCTACTTTGAAAATCTTTACACTCCTAAGTGGAAAACAGAAGAAAAAGACAGACTCTCATAAAAATGAATTATCAAAGCTGAATCAAAAAGATATAAAATTCTGAATAATCCAATATTAGGTCATAAAAATTAAAATGTAATTAAAAATTTACCAGCAGCAACAACAAAAAGCCCAGGTCCTCACAGATTCACAACTGAATTCTCCAAGAAATTTAGAGAAGATTTAATACCAATATTCCTCAAACAATTTTATGAAATTGACAGGGAAGTAATACTCCCTAACTCACTTCTTGAGGCAAGAATTACCCTAATACCAAAACCAGAGAAAGGCCCAACCAAAATAGACAACTCTAAGCCAATCTCCCTAATGACCATAAAGGTAAAAAACCCCAATAAAATACTAGCAAACAGAGTGCAACAAATCATCAAGATTATATACCATGATAAAATGGGATTCAACCCAGGAAGGCAGGGATGGCTCTACAAATGTGACTCTATAAATGTAGTATACCATATCAACAGAGTCAAAAACAAAAGCACATGATGATCTCAATATATGCAGAAAAAGATTTTGATAAGGCCCAACACTCATTCAAGATTTTAAAAAAATCCTACAGAAAATTGGAATAGATGATGTTTACCCCAATCTAAAAAAAGTCATCTATGACAAACCAACAGCCAACATCATACCAATTGGACAAAAACCAGCACAAATAAAACAGCCCAATGTCAATCTAAAATTAGGAATAAAACTAGGATATCAATTTTTACCACTCCTTTTTTTTGTCTTTTTTAAATGTATTTAGTACAGGGTCTACAGGGTCTCCCTATACAGATCGGCCACTTAGTGTTCCTCCTCTTTTCATCCTCCGAAGTGCTGGGATTACACCACGCCCAGTCTTAATCACCATCTCAGCATGTCCCAGGGACAGGGCCAGCAAGCCTCTCGGTGCTGGGGATCAAACCCCGGCCCCTGTGCTCTGCCTAAGCAGACATTTTAATCCCCTGAGCTATATGGCCAGCCCTTCACTACTCCTTTTCAATATAGTTCTAGAAACATTAGTCAGAGCAATTAGAAAAGAGAGAGAAGTAAAAGGAATAAGGATTGGAAAGGAAGAAGTGAAATTATTATTATTCATAGGTGACATGATACTCTACATAGAAGACTACAAAAATGTCACCAAAAGACTTCTAGATTTAATAACCAAATTCAGTCAACCCTCAAAAATCAATAGCATTCCTGTGCACAAACCACAAACTCACTGACAGAGAAATTAGGGAAACTACACCCTTCACAAGAGCATTCAAAAAATGGAATATTAGGAATCTACCTAACAAAGGAAATAAAAGATCTATACATTGAAAACTAAATTACTTTGAAAAAAGAGATTGAAGAGGATTTCAGATAATGGAAAGATATTCCTTGCTCATAGATTTAAAAAAAAATGTAAAAATGGCCATACTCCCAAAACTGTTATACAGATGTAATGACATCCTGATTAAAATACCATTAGCATGCTTCACAGATATAGACAAAACATCCCCAAAATTCATCTGGAAACACTAGAGACCTAAAATAGCAAAGGCAATCTTGGGCAACAAAAGCAAGTCAAGAGGCATAACAATCTGACTTGAAATTATACTACAGAGTTACTGTGATAAAATGAACATGGTACTAGCAAAAAACGGATGTGAGGATCAGTGAAACAGATTAGAAGATGTAGATATAATTACACACTCAGCTACCTTATCTTTGACAAAGGGGCCAAACACGTTCACTGGAAGAAAGATAGCCTCTTTAACAAATGGTGCTGGAGAAACTGACTTTCCACATGAAGGTTAAAACTAAACCCATGTCTATCACCATGCACTAAGGTAAAGTCAAAATTGATCAAAGATCTAATTATCAAAACAGAAATTCCAAATCTACTGGAAGAGAAAGTAGATAGAAATTTTGAAGACATGGGGTAGCCAGATGTTCGTGAACAAAAACCAAACTGCACAATGCTTCAAGGAATTAACAGCTCTGATCTCATTTTATTAAAAAGTTTTTGCACATCTAAAGAAATCACCAACAGAGTGAAAAAAAAACAACCCACAGAATGGAAAAACTTTTAGCTAGCAGCCCTTCAGACAAAAGACTTATATTTAGGACATATAAAGAATTTGTGGAGAAATTCCACCGTGCTCTCGGGATACCTCAACACCCAGTCCAAGCCCAGGCCTGGAGAGTATATGGGAGAACTTCCACAATCCTTTGCACCCGCTGGACCTCTCCATACTCAGCCCAGACCACCACATGAGTGAGACCTCCCACCACACTCTCAGAAACCCTGCACCCCTCCAGAACCAGCCCAAGACTGCCACGTGAGTGAGAACTTCTGCTGTGCTCTAGGGACCCCTCCAGACCCAGCTCAAGCCTAGTCCCTGCAAGTGTGTAGGAGAGCTTCCATGCTCCCCTGCACCTGCTGGACCCCTCAAGACACAGCCCAGGCCTTGCATATAGGCCTGGGGTGACACTATGCAGCTGAAGTCCCTTTAGAGAGACTAGGGGCCAGAATCACCCAGCCAATCCAGCAGCAGAACATCCTGCCAGAGGGGTACACTACGGTCACTTCCAAGAAGGAGCTGAGCACAGAAGCTAGACCCAAGCACAATTGCATGAATACAAACATCATGGATCTGCACCCAAATTTTAGTAGGTGCTAGGGTTATAACTGCACCAAATCTCTACACCAAAGGTCAGAGGACAGTGCTGTACAAAATGACAAAGAGAAGGAACAAAATGCAGTCTCAGGCCCCGAGCCCACTCAGAAAAAGTGTAGAGGACACTAGCACAGAAGAAATTGGAAATCACACTGTTGAAATCAATGAATGAATAGCATCTGAAGTAAAGAAACAACTGCAGAAAGGTATAGAGGAAATCAGATCAGAAATAACCTCTGAAATAAAAAAGAAATCTCTGAATAAATAGTGTCTGATGTAAAAAATCAAATGCAGAAACATATAGAGAAAATCAGATCACAAATAATCTCTGTAGTAAAAGAAATAATAACTGAAGAAGACAAGAACACACTCATAAAAAAATAGAGGAGATTAGAAAAACGATGGATTCCTTTAATGAACAATACAGGAAAGAAATATATTCCATGAAGCAGAGTCAAAGAGATATAGAGTAACTTAAAATCTCAATCACAAGCTTGTAAAACTGATTAAGTGAAAGTGAACATAGAAGGTCACATCTTGAAGATGCTGTCACAGCTAGTAAAAAATAAGCAAAGATCTCTTAAAAACAACTAGGATGCAGGAAAAAATAATTCATCACCTTCAAGACTATGTAAAGATGAACAACGTGAAACTAATAGGCATCAATCAGAAAGGAGTCAATACAAATGATATTAAAAGAATGTGGGCTGAAGTAATAGCAGAAAACTTTGCAAATATGAGCAAACAATCTGACATTCAGGTAACTGAACCATACAGAACACCAAATAGCTTCAACCTAATAAAAAACACTGAGACATATAATAGTCAAGATTCCAGCCGGGCGTGGCGGCGCATGCCTGTAATCCCAGCACTCGGGAGGCTGAGGCAGGAGGATTGTTGAGAGTTCAAGACCAGCTACAAAGTGAGCTTAAGGCCAGCCTGAACTGCACAGTGAGACCTTGTCTCAAAAAAAAAAAAAAATTCCAGAAATCCAGAACAGCAACAATATACTGAAAGCCACTAGAAAAAAGAAACAGATCACATTTAAAGGAAAATCCTTCACAATAACAGCACACTTCCCTTCACAAACCATGAAGGCAAGAAGAGCATGGAGCAGAGTACATCAAGTGCTTTATGCAAACAAATTCCAGCCCAAGCTACTATACTCTGCAAAACTCTCAAGTTTGATGAAGAAGTGAAATACTTGCATGACAAAGAACAACTAAGGAATTTCATGATGACAAAGCCATCGGTACAGACTACTAAAAGATGTTTTAGAGAGGGACCAAAATGATCAGAACTCCACAAACAAGCACAGAAGGAACCCACTAAATAGGGGAAACACATGAACACAAGACAAAAAGGCAAAAAACAGCAGATAAATAACATGTCAATTGTGAGTCCATACATCTCAATTAAAATCAATGCAAATGGACTCAATTTACCAATTAAAAGAAATAGACTGGCGCAATGGATTAGGAAGCAAAATCCAACAATATGCTGTAGACAAGAAACACACTTAACTCAATGAAATTCATAGGCTGAAAAATCAAAGGACGGAAAATAATACTACATGCCCCAGCATCTCAGAAAAAAGCAAGGCTAGTGTGGAGGACCCACTGAGCAGCTCTTTTTGAAAGAAGAGCCACTATCTCTATTTTGACTGAGCCTGATCCTATTTCCTTGTATTGTTATGTACAGAGCTGGCTAGGACTTCTGTTTTTCCTTCAGTTGGCTTTAAGCAATGTGTATTGGTCTAGCTGAGGTGATGGTGATGGTCTTTGAAGGTGGCATGCGTGTTTCCCTGGTAAACCTGCTGCTCCTTAATGTGAGCCTGGTAGAGACAGGATGGCAAAGCTAATGCTCCATGCCACCGCCAGTTGTGATCCAGCCTCGAGATAGAGGCTATGACTTCCTGGGGCTTGAAAGGCTACATCAAAGCTGAAGCACCAGACTTTCCAAAACATTAAACCCTATATAATGCAGATCACTTTCTGCATAACCTCTCTGCATATGGCAGAGGTAAATTTAGGCCACCCGCCTAGCTCAGCTCATAGTAGTCACTTAATTCCCATGATTTTCAGTCAATCCTCCTCAAGCCACTCCCCCACTGAATAAAAACCGGGTGAGGCCCTGGGTCGCTCTCTTGGTTCCAGGAAGCCATCTTCGTGGCTGGACCTAGAGTCCCTTGACTCCCCGACGATTAAAGATATAATTTAGTGTCTTCAATTTTCACCATGGGTTACATGGAAAGTGGTAGATTGGAATCAACTTGACAGGATTCCAATAACATAACCTTGGGATTACAAATATTGATTTTTTGGACTGAGATGAGGACCTGAAAGAGTCTTCTATAGGCTAGCAATGCTGTTGTCAGACAGTCTCAACTTCAAACCAAAAATGATCAAACAACATAAAGAAGTCCACAATATATTGATCAGGGGAAAATTTAAGAGGAAGAGGTAACACTCATAATATGTATGCACAAGACATGGGAACACACAACTATATAAGATAAATCCTGGGGTTGGGGAGATGGCTCAGCAGAATAAGTGCCTCCCTGGCAATCACAAGAGCCTGAGTTCAATCCCCAGTTCTGAAAAAAAAAAAAAAAAAAAAAAAAAAAGATAAATCCTATGGACATGAAAAATCTAATATCCAGTACCACAATCTTAATAAGAGACTTTAACACCCCCTTATTCCAAAAAGATAGGCCAACCAGACAAAAATTAACAAAGAAATAGCAGAACTGAACCAGAGCTTGAAACAAATGGACTTAGTGGACATACCAGAGTGTTCCACCCAAATACAGCTGAATATACATTTTTTTCAAAATATTTTAAAATAGACCATACACTAATCCAAAGGTCGTGCTTAAGTATATGCAAGAAAACAGAAATTATCCCATGCATATTATCTGACCACAGTGCAATGAAACTGGAAATAAAAGACAAAAGAAACCAGAAAAACCTGCTAAATACATGGAAATTAAACAACACTCTACTCAGCAACCAATGGATCACAGATGAAACTAACAAGAAATTGAACAATATCTACAATTCAATGAAAATTCAAGCACAACTCATTGGAATTTGTGGGATGTGATGAAAGCAGTTCTCAGAGGGAAATTTATAGCTGTAAACTCACACATTAGGAAAACAAAATGGAAACAAATAAACACCCTAATGCTGCAACTTCAACATCTAGAAAAAAAAAGAGCAAAGCAAACCCAAAACCTGAACATAGAAGAAATCATAAAGATTAGAGAAGAAATTAATTCAATCGAGATGAACAAAACAGTTCAAAGAGTTAATGAATCAAAAGCTGGTTCTTTGAAAGATTAAATAAAATTGTTAAGCCCCTCATCAAAAAGAGGGGAAAAAAATCAAATACTAGCAATAAAGAATGAAAAGGGTGTAATTACCACAGACGCAGTGGAAATTCAGAAGATTATCAATAGTTACTTTCAGAATCTTTAACAGAATAGAAGACACAGATGAAATGGACAGAGTCCTAGAAAGGTACAAATTACCAAAACTGAATCAACAAGATATAACAACTCTCAATAACCCAATAACAGCCAATGAAATATGAAGTGTAATAAAAAAAAAACTACTGACAGAAGTCCAGGTCCTTATGGATTCACAGCTGAATTCTACAAGAAATTTATGGAAGATATAATCCCTATACTCCTGAAAACTCTTCACTGACATTAAAAAGGAAGCAATCCTCCAAAAATCATTCCTGGAAGCAAGTATTATAATGATACCAAAACCAGGCAAAGAAGAAATGAAAGAAAAAAAAGAACTACAGGCCAATCTCCTTCATGAACATAGATGCAAAAATCTTCAGTAAAAGCCTAGCAAATAGAATACAGCAAATCATCAAGAAGATTATACACTAAGACCAGGTAGGACTCATCCCAGGGATACAAGGATGGTTCAATATTTGGAAATCTATAAATGTAATACACTATATTAATAGACTGAAATCTTAAAAGCACATGATCATCTCCATTGATGCAGAAAAAACTTTTGACAAAGTCCAACACTCATTCGTGTTCAAAACCCTACAGAAAATTGGAATAGATGGCTTTTACTTCAATCCTATAAAAGGTGTCTGTAACAACCCAACAACTAACAAAATTCTAAATTAGGGAAAACTGAAATCTTTTACTCTTAGATCTGTACAAGAAAAGGCTGTTCTTTATTCAATATAGTTCTGGAATTATTACCTAGAGCCATTAGAAAGAAAAAGAAATAAACGGAATAGAATAGGTAAAGAAAAAGTTAAATTATCATTATTTGAAGATGACATGATACTTTACTTGAAAGACCCAAAAAAGTCCACCAAGACACTACTAGAACTGATACAGAAATTCAGTAGCATAGCAGGATACAAAGTCAGTACCCAAAAGTCAGTAGCATTCCTCTACACAGATAACAAACACACTGAGAGGGAAATTAGAGAAACAATACCTTTTACAATAGCACCATGGAAAATGAAATACTTTAGAATTCATCTAACTAAAGAAGTCAAAGATCTTTTCAGGCAAAATTACAATACACTGAAAAAAGAGATCATAGAGGATTTCAGAAAATGGGAAGATATTTCCTGCACTTGGATAGGAAGAACCAACATTGTGATAATGGCTATACTCCTAAAATTGCTGTATAGAATTATTGCAATCCCTATCAAACTACCACCAGCATACCTCCCAGACCTAGAGAAATCATTACTAAAGTTTGTTTGGAACCGGAAAAGACCTAGAATAGCAAAGGCAATCCTGGCCAACAAAGGTAAGGCAGGACACCTTACAATTCCTAACTTGAAATTATACTACAAAGCTACTGTGAGAAAATCAGCATGTTACTGGCAACAAAATAGACCTCAGAATCAATAGAATAGATTAGAAGATGCAAAGGCCTCTATGAACTCACTCAGACACCTGATCTTTAGCAAAGGCACCAATCATGCTTACTGGAAGAAAGATAGCCTCTTTAACAAATGGTGCTGGAAAACTGGCTTTCTATGTGCCAAAAACCAAAATTTAACCCAGCTCTATCACCATGCACTAAGCTAAAGTCAAAATGGATTAAAGATCTAAACATTAAAACAGAAACAATCTCCTAGAAGAGAAAATAGGAAGAACTCTTGAAGACATAGGGGTAGGCAAAAAGTTCATGAACAAACATGTATTTGCATGGGAAGCACTTGAAAGAATTAACAACTGGGACCTCCTCTTATTAAAAAGTTTTTGTGCATCAAAAGTAATTACCTACAAAGTGAAAAGACAATGCACAAATTTCGAAAAACTCTTAATGAATAAGCACTCAGACAAAGGCCTTCTCTCTAGAATTTATAAAGAACTAAAAACCATCAGGGCTCCTAAATGTAAAGGCCCAATCCAGAAATGGGCATCTGAGATGAACACACACTTCTCAGAGGATAAAATTAAAGAAGCAAATAAATATACGAAAAATGCTCCACATCACTAGCCTTCTCTGAAATGCAAATTAAAACAACACTGAGATACCATCTTACCCCAGAAAAAATGGCTATCATAAAAAATCACCCAACAACAAATATTGGAGAGGCCGTGGGAAAAAGGAATTCTTCTCTATTGCCAGTGGAAATGTAGACTGGTGCAACCATTATGGAAATCAGTGTGGAGACTCCTTAAGAAAGTAGGACTGGAGGGCCAGGGAGATGGCTCAGTGGAATAAGTGCTTCCCTGGCAAGTGCAAGGGCCTGGGTTCAATCCCCGGTTCCACCAAAAAAAAAAAAAAAAAAAAAAAAAAAAAAAAAAAAAAAAA